>PVHP010000402.1:97170-154460 GCA_004024765.1 Zapus hudsonius | reverse complement strand
TGGGTCTCCATTGCAACCCACAGTTCATCCTCATGGCTCCATCGGGCTCCATGCAGGCAACCTTGCACACCTGCTTCACACGCCGATGGCCATTTTTCAAAAACAAAACTGTGTTGCAAATCCAATGACCCTCTCTTTCTAACCAATCTCCATTCCACGGAACCAGGTGGGCTACCAATTTGTTAATCCAGGGGGGGATCAAAGCATTCAGGCCCCTTACTTCAAAAGTCCGCATTCTTCCTGTTGTTCCAATGCAGACCAGCTGGCCCAATCTCAATGGTTTTCATCTCTCAAACAATTGCAGGTGAACAGGCAGCAGTTTCAACCCAAAGATCTTTCTGTGCCATCTCCATCTGCTCACACCAGTCCATCTTTACGTAAAACAACCCTGCACAGGTTCCCAGGACATAGGCAGGCAGAACACAGCAAGCCTCTCACGCAAACTGCTTCTGGCACAGTCCTGACCAAGTTCTTTCTCCCCCTCGTAAGCCAAACCTCACAGTCCATAGTTCTCAATACATTCAGGTCTTGTAACTCTGACCAGAATGATCCATGAAGCTGTACTCACAACACTGCAAGGCATCTCTTAGGCAGAGATTTCAAATCCTTCCACATTCCTCCTGTAGATCACTTCCAGAAGACCAAAGCCACAAGATCAGGGTTCTAGCAGCAACAGATGACCCCACATCCTGGTACCAAAACTGTTGGGGTCATCATTCTAGTTGCTGTGCAGAGAGAACCCAAGCAAAAGTGGCTTGTGGAGGAATGGGTTTATTTGGCTTACGGACTCGAGGGGAGACTCCATTCTGGCAGGGAAAACGATGGCATGAGCAGAGGGCTGGACATCACCTCTGCCACAGCACTGCAAACAGCGGCAGGAAGGTGTGCCAAACTCTGGCAAGGGAAAGCTGGCTTATAACCCCATAAGCCCGCCCCTGACAACACAGCTCCATCGAGGTTGTAAAACCCAAACTGCCATCAGCTGAGGATCGATCTATCAGAACACATTCAATTGTTTGTGGGGGACACCTGTATCAAAAACCACGACAGGAGGGAAAAGGTGTGGTTAAAACCAGGTGAGATGGTCAGGATCATGCCTAAAAGAGGAAAGAAGGTGAAGACACAGAAGTCAGTGCGGATTGAGCCTCATGTCACATTATGTAACCATCTTAGGTGGGAAGTCTCATAAATATTTAGCTCTACCCTAAGTCAATTTTAATGCTATTTAATAGAAAAAACATAATTAAATGTCGAATACATGTGTTTAAACCTAAATGTCATTCTTAATAAAAATATTTTAAAAATTTAATTTCTGGAGGATTAAACGCTAAATGTAACTGCTTATGATTAACAGCCTCAGGAGCCATTGAAAGTTATTCTAGCCTGATGAACATTGAAAATCTACTGTTCTTATTCAGGGATTCTCAACAAATCAGGTTTACTCATTTGTGCTTCCTATCTTAGATTGTAATCTTGGTTGATATCCCTATTCTTGGACAGTGACATACTGTCCTTCTATCTCATAGGAAATCTCATTTTTCTAGTCATACTAAGTGTGAAAATACCCTAAGTTTACCTCTATGCTTCAAATAACAATCTAGATAAAAATAAAAGCCCAAGTTGAAAACTGTAATGGAAACTATGTGAAAACCACAGTGAAACATGGTCTTTTGTACCTGGGATTCGTGGGTGAGAAATCACTTGAAAATTGGTTTTAAATGACAAGTTCTTAAGTGAACAGAGGATAGAGGTTAAGAAAACACTTCAGAGGAGAGGCAAGGATCCTGTCATTGAAAGCATCCTAAGGTGGGAAACCAGAATGGTGAAAGGTGACTACCATCTTAACTATTGTACATCCTAGCATGATGAGGAGGAAAAGAGGGGAGAAGAGTGACAATAAATGGAGAAATTTGGTTCAGGCATTAGATTTCTGATCAAAGCAAATACTTAAGGCCACATTGGCTCACAATATATATGCTAAACTTAAAAAAATACTTGAAGCTATAAAGGTTTTGAATACTTGAAACTTCATTTTTCCATAAGTGTTTTAAAAATATTTAACTTCCCATAATATATTGGCTTAGTAATTCATGTAACTTTAGCAACATAGTAATATAAACTTTACAGAATATTTTGTCTAATCATTTTAACTGCTGATTTAAAATTATTTATAAACGTAAATGTGGACTTATGCTATCACTACACAAATAATTTTATTCGTGTACATAGAATCTTTAAGCTGTTTTTATGTTTTTAACCAAAGAAATAGTTACAATATTTTCTCAGATTCTGTGATTTAAACAGAAAGAGATACTTTGGCGCTTCAACCATTTTTCTTTTCTGTTATGACCTGGACTCATCTCCTGGCTGCCCAGACAAGTTTTCCAAGTTCTTCTGTAAAACACCTTCAACCTATGACCTATTGTAAAATTCATCAATATATCATAATCAATTATTCATGCAGAATTCATACTACATTTCTGAAAATGAATGCATATTATTTAAGTATCCATTTACATAGTCTTACTTTTTATTCTCACATCATGCCTCTTCTAGGTGACACCTAACTTTCTGCTGTGCAATGACAGGAACCAGTCTAGTAATAAAGTATATTTTAGTTAGTATGATCATATCGCTTATAAATATATTCTAGGTTTTTTCTATGTCCTTATTCTTTTTTAAAAATATTTTATTTATTCATTTTCAAGCAGAGAGAGGAGAGAGAGAGAGAAAGAGAGAGAGAGAGAGAAAGAGAGAGTACCAGGGCCACCACCTTGTGGGTCTGGCTTACATGGGCACTGGGGTCTTAGGCACTGGAGGCAGGTGCCTGAACCTCTGAGCCATCTCTCCAGCCCTCCATGTCCTTATTCTTAATTAAAAATTAGGACAAAACCCAAATTTGGGTGTATAAATCTTCAGGACCCTTCCTAAACCCCCAAATCCTTCGTCATTGGAACACTGACATGCAATGTCATGGATGAGGGTGGGGATGATGACATGGTGAAATCAGTCCTAGACACAGGAAGTGATCAGGGTGGTTGAGGTTGGCATGAGATTCAGGGTGAGAAGATTACAAAGATCTGGATGGTGGGATTTTTACAGGACATTAAAAAGGTGCTTGTGAGGCTGAGGCAGGAGGACTGCTGTGAGTTCAAAGACCCCCTTGGCTACCAAATGAGACTGTTCCTCAGTCAGCAAGGTTCATTGGAATTTGCTGGGTCTCCACCAATGTCTTGGGATTCCCTGGCTCCCCAGGGCCCAGGCCCTGAACTCCACTAGGCCAAGGAGAAGGCATGTCCCCTCGCCCGCTAATAGGAGCTCTGCACCCCTCAGAAAGTATCATTATTGGTAGTCAAGGAACGCTAAATTATTGTATTTGATTAATGCATTTGCTTCTCAACTTTTCCAGGACAGGTAGCGACGATTATCCAACTCATATTTTAATAGTTTTATTTATCTTCAAGGAGAGAGAGCGCGAGAGAGTAACAGACCAATGCTCTTGCCACTCACTGCAAGGGAACACTAGATCCTGTTCCACTATGTTGTTCTGGCTTTTCTTCAATGCTGGGGAATTGAACCCAGGCTCTCTGGCTTTGCTAGAAAGTATCTTTAACTGGTCATCCATCTCTCTGGCACCCCTCCACTTTGACTCAAATGATGTTCTTTTTAAATATGTTCTTGATTTTGGTTTCTTCGAATATTTTTTCTATTTATTTTATTTATTCTTATCATTATTAGTAGCACTAGTAGTGTTAAAGTAGAAACTTTGTATGAACAAGTCATATGTTGGTATGATTTCCCTCCTCTCTGCCCCCATTGGACTGAGGGCCCTCCTCAGTGATGGCTAGTCTGCATGATGGGGTTGTGGGCTGTGAGTGTTGCCAGCAACAGTCAGTCACTGAGTGGGGTGGGGGGCAATGCCTCTGGATATACTTTTGCAATCTTTCTGCTGTCTTTCCAGCAAAATTCCCTGAGCCACGGTGGGTGAGTTTAAGCAAACTGTGGTGTTGATCTCTTAGCAGCTTCCGCAATTCTGCTTTGGAACGTTTCGTGTATCCTGAGTGTCTCCATGGTCCTGGCACAGGTTGACCAGCCTGCATTGGGAGCTGCACTCTTGCTCTTCTGGCCCCTTCCTCTGTGATTTCACCTGGGCCCCAGCTGTTGTGCAACGTGAGGTTCATCTTCTGCCAGGGAGTCTGATGTCATTTCTGGTCTTGATGGTAGAAATAGGGTGTCCTGTCTTCTCTCTGAAAATTAAAAACAGATTCTCCTATGGAAAGTGAGATCGGTTAAATGGGATATGCATTGTTAATTTGGAGAGATCATGATGATGTAGCCTCTCTTTAGGCCCATGGTACTGAAAGCGTCCCCTTAGAGTCCAGGTTCTTGGTGTCCGTAGGGGTTTGTCTTGGATCCAAGTTCCAGCTACACTGAACAGATCTCAGTTCAGCTACACTGAACAGATCTCAGTAGCCAATCAGAGAGCCCTTGATTACCAACTTCCATTGAGTGCCACTATGTACATCTTGACAAGCTTATCATTAACTTATATCAGTGGCCCCTGCTTTCTCCCAATATCATTGGCCGATTTCCCCTAGCAGCTCATGAAGTGCTTTCCAGCACTATATGGGCTAATCAGCTGGGAACTGGCTTCCTTCCAGATTCCAGCCATGTCTCTGGATGTGGTGTGATGGCAGCCTGTGGTATCCTCAGTAATAGGGTCCTAATTTTCGCCTGAGGCAAGTAATCATTTGCTTTTTTCAAAAACCTGTCTTGTTTCTGATAGACATCTCAATGTGGATAGTAACTGATTTCTGGTATTGGGAGTTACAAGCCAGAACCAAATATATTAAGGTTAGGCTATATCTCACTCTTTTCCGGGCCCTTCTTACCAGGGAATACCCCCAATATTCTTTGGGGAGTTAATTCTTTTAGCCTGCTATCCAAGTACCTATCCATTTTTCCTTTAGTTTTATGTATAACTCCCCTCACCTTCCCATCCCCCCAAATTCTTCCATCCCTATTATCTGTGTCTCCACTTGCATGGCAGGTTTGCTTGAACCTCGAGCTGTTCCTAGTTAGGAACTGCAGACAATGGAGAATATGCAGCATTTGTCTTCCTGTGCTTGTGTGAATTCACTAAGTATGGTCTATTCCAAAAGCACTTTCCTGCAAATTTCATTATGTCTCTTATTGCTGAGACTTCCATTGTGTATATGTACCACAAGTTGGATATCCATTTTTCCAGTGATGTACACCTGGGTTGATTCCCATTATTACTTACTATTTATTGAGCAGCTTTGGACATGGTTGAGCAAATGTCTACATTGAAGAGAGGAGCCTTTTGGATAGATACCCAGTAGAGGAATAGCTGGGTCTGTTGATAGCTCTATTTTCCTCTTTTTCAGGGAGTTTCCATATTGATTTATGTAGTGAATGTACAAGGTTGCATTCCTACCAGCTGTGAGTGAGAGTTCCTCCCCCCCACACACCCTTGCCAACATTTATTGCTGTTAGATTTTTTTAAACTATTTACCATCATAGCTGGAAAGTGGAATTTCATAGTTAATTTTCATTTCCCTAATGATTAATGATATTGAATATTTTCTTAAAGGGGTATTTGCCATTTGTATTTCTTCCTTTGTGAATTCCCTATTCAGTTCACAGCCCCATTTCTTAAGTGGGTTGTTGGATTTTTTATTAATGTTTTCAGTTTTTTGTAAATTTTAGATATTAGGCAAAGTGAAGGAGAAGCTGATGAAGATTCTCTCCCAATCTGATAATAATCTGTAGGCTTTGTGTATGGTATGTTTGTAAGCTTTTTTTGTTTGAGGGCTTGTTGAATTTTCTGGGCTACTGACTGGGGTAATGTTCAGGAAGTTTTTTTTTTTTTTCCCACTCCTATATTGTGGAGAGTTCCCTTTTTTTTTCTTTTCAACTATTTAAAAGTTTCAGGTCTTATATTAAAGTCTTTAATCCATTTGGAGTTGAGTTCTGTGCAAGGCAAGAAGAGTGGGTCTATTTTTATTTTATTTTTTAATATGTGGGTATGCAATTTTTCCAGTATCATTTGTTAAAGGTACTGTCTTTTTTTTCCCAGTGTATGTTGTTGGCACCTTTGACAAAGATCAAGTAGTTGTGGTTGAACTAATGGCAAGGGTCTTCAACTCTGTGTCATTGGTCTAATCTCTGTTATGATGCCAGTACCATGCTTTGTTTTTGTTGTTCTGTTTTTGTTTTTGTTTCCCTTGCATCATGATACCTCTCTAGGTGTTTCTTTTGCTGAGGACATTTATGGGTATCTGAGACCTTCTGCTGATCCACATGAATTTTGAGATTTTTTTCTATCTCTGCAAAGAATTTTGCTGAAATATTTATTGGGATTGCATTGAATTTGAATATTGATTTTGGTAGACTTGGCATTTTCACCATATTAATTGTAATTATCCAGGAGCATGGAAAGTCTTTCCATCTTCTCATGTCCTCCTCAATATCCTTTATGAGTGTTTTAATGTTTTTATTACATGGGTATTTCAAGTCCTTGACTTGGGTTATTCTAAGGTATTTGTGTGTGCGCGTCTGTGTGTGTGTGTGTGTGTGTGTGTGTGTGTGTGGCTGTTTTTAATGTGATTGTCTCAGTGATTTCTTTTTCTGCATGCTTGTTATTTGCATATAGAATTCTTACTGACTTTTGTGTCTTAATTTTGTATCCTCCCACATTGCTGAAGGAATTTATCACCTTTAGGAGGTTATGCCTTTCAGATAATTTATGTAGAAGGTTATGTCAATCTTGTTGAGATTTTTTTATTTTTACATTTAGTTCAATGGGGAAAGTGGTGTTCAGTTGTCTTTTCTTTTTGAATGTGTCATTATCTGGCAAAGTGAGAAAATGTTGGCCAGCTATACTCCAGACAGGGGTTTTAATGAGAAATTATAAAGTATTATAAAAAGTAAATACATACACTCACATGCACACACACAAATTTTTCTAGTCACCAAATGGTCTAATTAAAAGAGCACACAGTTCACAAAAGATTAAACAAGGTTATTTTCAACATTGCCCCTTTGAACATGTTTAAAGAGCTAGATTTGGGCTACTTGGGTTGGTTTTCTTTTATACTGTTGCTTGATCACAACTTTGATATTTCTACCTACTCAGTTTTAGTAGGTACCTGATTCAAGATACTGCCAAGGTTTTCCCTATTAGAAAAAAAAAAAAAACTTAGCCTGGTTAAGGACCGCATATGAGGGAGAATATGCCGCATTCGATTCTCTGTTCTTTTGAGTGTTCACTTAGTAACATCTGCTCAAAGTCAGACCATTTTTTCCTAAATTTCGATATGTCATTTTTTCTTTTTAGCTGAGTAAAATTCCATTGTGTAAATATACCACAGTTTTTCTGTCCAGTCCTTCATGGATGGGCATTTGGGTTTATTCCAATTCTTGGCTATTATGAATTGAGCTGCTATAAATATCGTTGTACAAATGTTTCTGCATCAAGATGTGCTATCTTGTGGATAGATGCCTAGTAGAGGGATAGCTGGGTACATTGTAATTCTATGTCCATTGTGTTCAGGAGTCTCCACACTGCTTTCCATAGTGGTTGAACAAGTTTGCAATCCCACCAGCAGTGAATGAGGGTTCCTTTTTCCCCTGCATCCTCGCCAGCCATGATTGTTGTTGGTTTTCTTTATGATTGCCATTCAAACTGGGGAAAGGTGGTATATCTCATTGTGGTTTTCATTTGCATTACCCTGGTGCTTAAGGATGCTTAGCACTTTCTCCAGTGAGAAAAGGCCATTTGTGTTTCCTCCTCTGTGAATTCTCTGTTGAGATCAGTGCCCATTTTGTGAGGGTTTTTGTTATTAATTTTTTTGAGTTCTCTGTAGGTTCTGGAAATTAAGCCTCGGTCAGTGTTGTAGCTACCGAAAATCATCTCCCATTTCGAACGGGGTCTAATGACTCTGAGAATGGTGTTTTTGTCTGTAAAGAAGCTTTTGAGTCTGATCAGGTCCCATTGGTTAAGTGACTGTTGCACTTCCTGGGCTACCGGAGATTTGCTCAGTAACTTATTCCCTACTCCTATCTTATGTAGGGTTCCTCCTATTTTTTTTTCTTCCAGGGTGTTAAGGGTAGTATGGTTGATATTAAGGTCTCTGATCCATTTGGAGTTGATCTTTGTGCATGGTGAAAGGAGTGGGTCTATTTTCATTTTTTTACACGTGTTTATCCAATTTGTCCAGCACCATTTGTTGAAGATGCTATCTTTAGCCCAGCATACATTGTTGGCACCCTTGTCAAAGACTAAGTAGCTGAAGTTACCTGCATTAAAGGCTGGGTCTTCAATTCTATTTCACTGGTCAGAATGTCTGTTTTTCTGCCAATACCATGCTGTTTTAGTTACTATGTCTTTGTAGTATGTTTTTAAGTCAGGTATGGTGATACCTCCTGAGTAAATTTTTTTTGCTCAGAATAGTTTTAGCTATTCAAGATCTCTTACCCTTCCAAATAAATTTTGAGATTATTTTATATATATATATATATATATATATATATATATATATATATATATATATATATATATATATATATATATGTGTGTGTGTGTGTGTGTGTGTGTGTGTGTGTGTGTGTGTGTGTGTAGAAGGAGGTTGGAATTTTTATGGGCATTGCTTTGAATCTGTAGATTGCTTTTGGCAAGATTGCCATTTTTACTATATTGATTCTCCCTATCTATGAGCATGGAATGTCTTTCCATCTTGTCACATCCTCCTCTATTTCCCTCTTGAGTGTTTCAATATTTTCCTTATATAAGTCTTTCACTACCTTGGTTAGTGATATTCCTAGGTATTTGATTTTGTTTGAGGTTATAGGGAATGGGACAGTTTCTCTGATGTCTTTTTCCTAATGATTGTCTCCTATATATAGAAACGCTACTGATTTTTGTTTGTTAATTTTGTATCCTGCCACTCTGCTGAAGGCATTGATCACCTTCAGGAGTTTACTGATACTGTTGTTTGGGTCTGATATATATAAGATCATGTGATCTGCAAAAGAGGGATAGTCTGACTTCTTCCTTTATGATTTGTATCCCTTTTATGCTATTCTCCTGTCTTATTGCTTGGGCTAGAACTTCAAGCACTATGTGAAAGAGCAGTGGTGAGAGTGGACACCCCTCTCTTGTTCCTGAGTTAAGCGGGAATTCCTTGAGTCGTTCTCTATTGAAGATGATTTGTGCTTTAGGAGATCTTTATATTGACTTTATCATGTTGAGATATAGGCCATCTATGCCTATTCTTTCCAGGGTTTTCGACATGAAGTGGTGTTGAATTTTGTCAAAAGCTTTCTCAGCATCAATTGAGATAACCATGTGGTTTTTGCAATTGAGTTGTTAATGTGGTGAACTATATTTATCAACTTGCATATGTTGAACCATGTCTGCACCCTCATATGCAGTCCTTAACCAGGCTAACTATAAACTCTACCCAGACTTGTAGAAAGAAATGAGAGGTTATGAATGAGGGGTAAGGGATGGGGATAGGGGAATGGCTTAAGCATGAGGCTAAACCAAATTAGGTCCAAAAACATAAAATCATCAAGAACATACTGTAACCTATTGAGCAAGTAGTGGGCATCGAATGGCAAGAGGGGCCATGAGTAGTAGGGGACAGAGTCTAAGCCTATGAATAATTGATCAGTCTGACAACCCCTGGTCACAGCCACCGGTTCCTTCCCTCACTGAGCTGTTGACCAAAGTGACCCATGGTGTTCCAAAAACAAGACAGAATTCTGTCAAGGCTCTTGAATGCCCTCCCCAGGCCTCAGGCAAAAAATCGTTGCTGAAGAAACCACAGAATGCCATCATCAGGATCAAGAGACCCTTCAAGGTCTGGAATGGTAACCAGTCCCCAGATGCCAATTAGTACAGTGCTGGAAGGTACTGCACAAGCTGCCAGGGGAAGCTGATCAATGACAGCTGGAGGAAACAGAGACCACTGGCATGAAACACAGTCTGAGGCCA
This sequence comes from Zapus hudsonius, assembly GCA_004024765.1. NCBI lineage: Eukaryota > Metazoa > Chordata > Mammalia > Rodentia > Dipodidae > Zapus > Zapus hudsonius. The sequence goes on along the minus strand of PVHP010000402.1, from coordinate 144,439 downwards.
TGAATAGGCTGACCATACCTCCTACTGGGAAAGAACAGTGAACCAAGAAAGGAGCACTTGTGCAATGGAGAAACCTGGGCCTGAGGGAGACAAACAACAGCTTTGAAATTTGGCCAAATATTCCACTTAGTGAGGGGGAGCCCTTGTCTGGAACTGGGGATTCAGGGCAATCGGCACCAGATCTTGTACTCTTGGGCTCACAAGAAAAAATGCACTATGGGAGTGATTGATGGGGAGGCTACTGAAAAAAGAATCTAGGTAATCCAGAATTGTGTATATTTGTTAACCTAGACTGATCTCACTCTCCGATGGAAATTGTTTTTATATTTTGCAGCATGCAGTGAGAGAGCTGTGGCCCATCTAATCCTATCATCGGACACCAGGCAGATAGCTGAGATCCTGGCAAAAGATGAGCCACCACAGCCATATCATGGAGGCTCCATATGGAACCACGCAGAGAATGACAGGATGAACAAGGGACCCACAGCCACAGCCATTCAATCAACACTGGATAAGCCAGTGAGACAGAAACCAATGATTTTGACACAAAGACCTCTAAGATCACAACATTAAAACAGCCTTAATACTCATCCACCATGACTCAGGGAACTGAGTGGAAGAGGGGGTGGAAAGATTGTGAGAGCCGTGGTGGGGGAGACTATCCAGAGGCATGGCACCCCTCAGTAACAACACACTTGGGCAAGGAGAACGGGGCTGAATACTAGGCTATCCATGGTCCCCTGCCCCAAGGACTGATCCAGATGATCTATGGAGGAGGATATCCAGCTTATTGGGAATGAGGAGGGGGCATTGGGGAATTGGGGATAACAACTCATTGTTTGTGCACTAAATAATGTAACTCATTATGGATAAGAAATATATATTAAATACAACTTAGTTAAAAAGTATACATATACATGTATAAATAAGTATATATATGTATGTATATATATATATACAAAATGAACATAAGAATATATATTATATACAAAATGAACATAAGAATATATATTATATACAAAATGAACATAAGAAACTGAACACATTAATAATTATAAGAACATATCATCTTTGATCTTTTTTTTCCTTACCAAGAAGACACTAATTCTAGGTTGATAACCAGGTACTGAAATTCTAATGAACCAAATAGTTGAGGCTGAAACGATTTTTCTTAGAATTCTTCTGCATTTAATTGTAGGTGAGCATGGTCCAAATGAAACATTTTTCAAGAGAATTGGAAGGTGGTGTTATACAACAGACACATTAATTTTATACTTCAATATTCTTTTTTATTGTTTCTAACTGGAGTGGAAAAAGAAAAAATAGTAACATGAAGTAAGACAATTAGCACAGGACATTCATTTTCTATCCAGAAGTTTCTTTATATAAAGCTCCTTTTACTACTATAGAAGAAATGATTGTCAACAGGTATTAAGCTTTGGAAAATCATATGCAAAATTCAAAGTTGAAGGTGACAGACTCAGCAGAAATTAAATTCCCAACTTTGAAAGCCCTTGTATGGTAAACCTAGGTCTCTGGTTGGAAAGAAATAAGATCCTAAATCCTGAGCCACTTAAAACCTTACATTAAATTAAATTAAAATGTTGAAATTGTCTCATGTAAAAAGAAAAGCAACCTAAGTTAATGTAGTAGGAATGATAGAATTATCATTCTCTCTTTTCCCCTTATTCCTTAAAATGTTCTAAAGGGAGAACAGAATGCCTTGTCTACATTGAATATAGAAATAATGTGTTTATGGAGTTCTGGGGATCCTTAATGAACTCTCAGAAATGACTTCCTCTTCTGGAAATGTAAGTAATAATCATGATTCTAGAACTGATCTTCCATGATCCAACAAGCATACTGGGATGCCTGATGACAGTTAGTTTAACTTTTATCACAAAAGACAAAATAATAATGATAATTATATTGTTAAAGAGGTCTAAAGTAGCAATCATAATATTCTATGGTTCAAAAATCATTGGTATCTGAGGTTGACCATTATTGTCCCTGATCCTCAATAGATGTTCAGTCTATGAAATATGTGAAGTTAAAAATACTCAACATTGGGCTGGAGAGATGGCTCAGCGGTTAAGGCACTTGTCTCCAGTGCCGAAGGTCCCTGGTTCAATTCCCCAGTACCCACATAAACCAGACCCCAGACCCACAAGGTGGTGGCCCTGGTGCACTCTCTCTCCTCTTTCTCTCTCTCTCTCTCTGTATCTCTCTGCTTGAAAACGAATAAATAAAATATTTAAAAAAAAAATACTCAACATTGTAGGTTCTGTAATTCACAATTATGTTTCAGCAACCTGTCAACCGATTTACAATGTTCACCCTTTTAATAAAGAGAATCTGAGTCCTCTGGGGAAAATAAATCTAACTACATAATCAACATTGAGTGGCTAGATATTCTGCCTAGCTACTTCCCAATGGAGCAATTAATCTGCTTTTTTACAGAACTCCAGTCATCTCTCGTTCCTTATTATTTCTTGGGAATTAAAGCAATGCTGTTATATATTAGGAAGAAGGCTATATATTTACAACAGCTCTGAGTTTCAAAATGTGCCATCAGAATGAACTTAGTGATTTGGCTTCTTATATGAATCCTGGAGCATAGGTCCACAGAAGTAGCCTCTGTAGATAGTGAAATGATCATAATTCCCATCAGTGCTCAATATTCTATCAAATGACACCATATTTGCAAAGGAATTACAGAGATTAGTGCCTTGATCAAGCCCATAAATAAAGTCCTCGTGGTACACACCTTTAATTCCAGCATTTGGGAGGCAGAGGTAGGAGGATCCCTGAGAGTTTGAGGCCACCTGAGACTACATAATAAATTCCTTGCTATCTTGGGCTACAGTGAGACCCTTCCTTGAAACCCTTCCCCCCAAAAAAATTCCAGGATTGTGATTTTTATCATAGCTTGTTCAACTCACCTGTTTTGCCTGTGCAGAGAACAGATGTGAATGCTGATTACAAAATTAGATTATAGAAAATATAATTACATGGAGACTCCAGTTAGCAGCTCATCCAGATGTGGTTTTGTTACTGGAGCACATCATTACATCCCCTGGCAGCTAATAGGCAGCATTACATCTACAAAATGTCCTTCAGATCTGCTAGTAGAGAGATAGGATGCAGTTTGCTTTCAGCCGTCAGTACCAAAACTACAACTGTGAGGTTTTTATGCAAGTTATATCAGTTGTTCAACTTTATGTCATTTCAAAAGTACTTCATCATTTTTGCATTATATTTATGATCTTATGATATGAGTCTGCTGAACAAAATTCCCAGCTTCAGTGGACTAAAATAAGAAACGTGTACTAGAGTTTAGGCAATGTATCCCTTCAAAGACCTGACTTTTGTTGAATTTCTTGGTGTCCAACTCATGGAGCATCTAAAAATAATCCTTCCAAATAGAATGGCTCCATTGCATATCTCATCGCATTAAAAACACTCATCTCCACCTCGGGATTTGAGGCAGGCACATGGATCTCATTGAAATGTATTATTCTTGCCCAGTTTATTGAGTATGCTGAAATGTCGCCATGAATTTTTTTAAGTGAGACTAAGAATAAGTCCAACCAAAAAATATATACATCTGCCATGAAACATGCTCTGTGAATTGGACCATGTAGCCCACATTTTTTAAGCATCTGTAATACATAAGAATGCTGCATGGACATTTTGTAGTGTAGTACAAGTGATTCACAGAAAAAAAAAAAACAATCTTTTGAAATTGTGAAGAAGTCTGTGACACACAGTATTAATTCTCCTTAAAACTAAAATTTAGCATTCAAATACCTCCACAGCCTGTGTGCCACCATGACCCGGCTGTGTCCACCTTGCCTATCTGGTTAATCTTGTCGCTTGCAGAATCCCCTGCTTGTTCATTCTGCCAGTGGTCATTAACCTCCAGCTGCTTTCACAGCAATGCCCAGGACTACGAGGGCTAGGTAGAAGGGAGCCGGATTTCATCTCAGTCCCTGTGATATTTCAATATCTTGTGCTGTCAACCTATGGTATCTTCAGCAATGTGGTTTTACAATTTAGCTCTGGTTGGTCATCAAGGCAACCAATACCCTGCTTTGCTTAGGTGACCTTCTGGGACACTGTGAGAGATAACCTAGTTCTGGTCCTGGCACTCACCACCAGAGCTTATGGTGATGTCTTTCTCCATCCCCTACATAGCACATCTGCCTGGAACATCCCTCCCAACCTTATTAAGAGTTATCTCTTTTAATTATCTAATCAGGAGGAAGGTGAAACCCACTCACAGGGACAAATTAATACCTGGCTCTGAGAATCAAGTCAGAATCCTATGGCTAGGAAGAGAGAAGATAAAAGGAGTGTCCATCAAACAGTCCTTGGCAGGACTATGTCCACCCTTTGATCCAAGCTCCTCTCACTCTTGGCTGCATTATACATATGCTTTTTACAGATGGGAGCAAGTTCCAGGGAGAACTGAGATCCATCAATACCTCTAGCAAGGTAAATCTACAGCCTTGCAGGAGATGAGTCATCTCGATTATATCTGCCAGGGCTTAGGAGACACTACAGAGGAAGAGGTGATTTAAAAATGAGTGTTGCTTTCACGAATTGCCTGACAGCCTCCTCCACTGGTAGAAACTGTTGAAACTCAAAATTTATTAAATCAGAAATTCAGAGGCTGCTGACAGCTCAACAGAAAGGAAACTTAAAACACAAGCTCAGGGAATTTCTTGGAAGAGGGTGAGGAAAGATTGCAAGAGCTACCTGAAGGAAAGGTAGAACCTGAGGCATTCTTCTCACGGAAACTGATTGGGACATTCTTGATTTCATAGTGAATTTCAACAGGACCACTGGGGAGGGCCCTCAGGGGAATCCAGGCAGGGGAGAAAGGATACGAGTGTAACCTAGTGGGTATAGCAATATGTACTATATTCATACTGCAACAGTCATAATAATAAAAATATATTAAATCCTTATGACTTTGATTAAATTTTATGAAATTGCTCTAGCATGGGCCCATCCATTACATGAGACACACCCATGACACTATCATCTTCTAAAGTTAGTAAAGTAACTTAATACCAACAATTGTTATAGTTATTGTTTATAATATTCTATATGGAATAAGGGCTATATTTACAAAGAATGCTTTCCTTTTATTTGAACAAGGAAAATAATTTCTATATTGACATGAATGAGAAACAGAATTTATCATGTAAATGAAAATGGTTATGGGATGTTTCACTAGTTTTGTTTGTTATAATTTTCTTTTTTTTTATAACCCAAGAAGTAGTCTGAATTTAAATAATAAATATTAGATTTCTGTGCAAAGGGCTTTTAAATATTTCCAGAACTTATGGGAAATTTAGAATGTGGGTAATATTGAATAGGTAAAAATAATGCGTGTGTAATAAGCCAAGAGTGGGCAGTGTGGTGACACTTGGATTCTATGGAAGATACATAATTGAGAACAATGATGCTAATTAGTGTATCATTAAGACCTTTTAAAAAATGTAATCATGTTTATTTTTTAATATTTTATTTATTCATTTTCAAGCAGAGAGAGAGAGAGAGAGAGAGAGAGAGAGAGAGAGAGAGAGAACCAGGGCCACCACCTTGTGTGTCTGTCTTATGTGGATACTGGGGAATTGAACCCAGGGCCTTAGGCATTGGAGGCAAGTGCCTTAACCGCTGAGCCATCTCTCCAGCCCCCTTTTTTGTTTTTGATTTATTCCTTTGTGCTTGAAATTTATGCGATCATAAGTGAAGGCATTGGAAGTTGGTCTATTGTGGACCTAATTAAGTAATAAGGGTAGAGAGCTTATATTCTGCATCGGATATCCTCTTAGGAAAGTCCAACGATCTCTGTTGTCCTCTGAAGAAGTTCCCTCCAGTACCTCACCACACTGACTCCTCTGGAAATTTGAGGATTCAATTTCCATTTCCACTAAGAAGAGTATGGTACTTTGATTTAGCAGTTCCAACTAAGCCAGTTCTGCTGAAGGTTAATATTTTGGTTGCTTTTAGAGACTGGAAAGAAATCTGGGAGCAATTGTGATGGATTACCTTGGTAAGATCAAGTTGAGGTAAGAAGACCTACCTTAACTGTGGGTGACACCTGTCCACAATCTGGGGATAAAAAGGTAAAAGCTAGCTGAAAAATAGCATTCCTCACTCACTGCTCCCTGACAGTGGATGTAGTATGATCAGCCTTCCCACGTTCTGGTTTACACTTTGAGGTTCTAGTCTACAGTGGTGGGAAGGCTGATTCACTGTAGACTAGAACCTCAAAGTATAAACAGAATAAAGCTTCTTTCCCTAAGTTTTTTTTTCTGGTCAAGTATGTGGACACAGAAAAGAAAAAAAAGCAAAGAAACCAATACAATGCTTGAGCACTAAAGAAAGAGTTTTTGAATAAAATTAAAGTTTTCATGAACAATTTGGGAAGTAATACAAAATACCAATTTAGATAACATCAGCAGCTGGAAACATTAAGCCTCCATCTTGATGATTTCTGCTTGAGTTGACAATGTGATTTCCAAGCCAATATAGCATTATCTTGGAAATTAAAAAAATCAATAGAGGTAGGTAGAATAATATGCACAGTAATTTTCCTAACCATTTGTTGACACTTTTTTGATCTTAGTAGTAAGTGTTTTATCCAAATTAATATGTATTTTCCCTAAATCATGTGATATAAAATGATGGTGCCTTTCATTTTTCAGTTAGGAACTCAAAGGGTCAATTTAGGAACTTGCAAACGTCACAATTCCTATATGTGAAAGTTGTATATTAGTGGTAGTGGCTACAACTTAGAACTTAAAAAAATTAAAAATATAAAAACTAGTAAACCTCCAAGTTATACAATATGGAGGAGGTATTTATCATTTGATTCATTGCAATTTGCAAGGCATTTCTGGAATCATGAATTTCTGTGGGTTAAGGCTTTACTTGCATTTATGTTTATATCTCACATAATATTAAGTAAAATTATTTTCCATTTTATTTAAGTGAGACATAATGGTGTCATAAAAGCAATATCACTAGGAAAGTGCTTCTCTTATTTGTCACTTCTGAGCAAAGTCATGCACTTAAGACTCAAAAAAAATTGAGAAAGTAGTGTTATGTACACAGATAAGTTTTATCCACTCGTAGACTGGTGATTTAATAAGCACTTTTCATAATAAGTCAAGAAGACTGTAGAACTATCACTTCCCCATAAATGAAACGAGAGAATCAATTCCTTACAGAGAAAATGGCTAATGTGGAAATTGGATTCTGCGACAACTCATTGAACAGACAATCATGAGCAAGCACAATAAAATGTAATTTCCTTTATCTTAGATTCCTTCAAGTGCGTGGTGAAGCTAGGTTCTTATATACACCATTCAGTATAGTTTATCTCTCAAGCAGACGATCTTACGTGTCAGATATCTGCAGCAGGGATAATTCATGGGCTGCAATTGTAGGGGTGAAGGTAGCAGTGGGGCATTGTTCTGAGCTTCCTAAGCTACAAACACATAACTGCACAATGATAATTTTTTGTTCAGTTTGTGTGAGCTCATGTAGCAGCAGGGAAGCATAATATAATCAAGGCAGCAGGGAGCCTCTCTCTACAATGAGAATGGATTTACATTTGTCCATTATGCAAATGAGTCTTCAACAGTTTCTTATTTGCCTGTTTGAAATCATGGCAGAGTGAATTTCCACATGAGGATGCTTTCAACATCTTCATACAATGTAACAACATATTTTCATCAGCATCAGGACAAGTTATTCATGTATCTTGTTCATAAGTAACAATTTTATAAAGTTTATCTTCTTTTTCTTTTGCATTATTTAAGCAGAAGTGCAAAGTTTGCAATATATTCATTACATAGTCTGAACTATCTTTGATTGCAGTTTTAGTAGTTGATGGTCATTAAACATATCAAAGAAAAGTAACCTACATTGTTATTGTAAAATGTATTATTATTTCTCATATGAAATCAGATAATGAAATTAATATTTAACCACTATTGTATTCTAACACGTATGCATAATATTTTCTAGGAATTTATGAAATAGAAAGTTTCTAGGTGAGATTTTTAAATTGCATTGACTAGGTTTTGTCGTCTTGTGTTATAAATATAGTTGAATGGATTTGCTGCACATATAAAAAATACTTTCAGCCCCAGAAGAAGTTCAAGTGCCGTTTAAAACTGATGCCTTCCTATGTATTCCATTTAATCATCAACCTTACTTTTGACTCCACAAATGCTATATATTTTTTATTCCTGAAATTTAGTTCCCTTTAGAGCGGCCGCACAAATAGTCACTCACTCAGTCAGCGCAATTAATAACAGATGGAAGACAAGTAGTAAAAGTCTTCAAGCCATTTATTTTCTTTAGTGTGAACTTGGGGCAGTTTTCTACTGGCCAGGTTTCTTAGTAGTAAGCAAGTTTGGGTGGCATAGTGTGACTTCTTGCTTCTTTTTTCTAAAAGCATTGTCCCCAGAAGAATCTGAGCTCAAAGATCCATTCCCAATATTTCTTTCTGATGCTTACTTTTATGTCTTCAACGGTCACCTTTGGGTGACTACTTTCAAAGTACCACCAGAGCTCCAACTTTGGCTTCTCTTACAGTGCTTTCAAATTAACCATTGAACAAGCAAACTTTATTTTCTTCTAACCACAGAAACTTTGTCGTCACAAAGATAAAACCTATTTTCCTTTAGAACTTTCCTTAAATGTTCATTGGAATTTTTGTATCATATTCAGTATACCTGTTCCTCAGACTTGGAAACTTGAATTCTATTTGTCAACGCCCACTTAGATTTAATACATTAGAATGACTCTGCTATGAACTTATTTCAATACTTTTATTCATTTGTAATTGAATCCCACATTTTGGAAGCTTAGACTGTTCCTCAGTCATGTAAGTCCTTAGGAGTCACACATTTCCATCATGTAAATCAACATCATTACTTGGGTAAAATTAAATTATTTTCTAGGTCCCTACATACTTATGTCTATGCATATGGTACACATGAACATGTGTGCACAAACACACACTTGTGCACACACACACACACACACACACACACACACACACACACTTGACTCATACTGTTAGCTATTCCATTTCTTCCCGTTTTGTTTTCTCATAGGCAGGCATTTCTCATTGACTTGTCTAACACACAACCTATTTTTGAATTTAATTCTTGCCTGTGAGACTTATAATTTCAAATTTCTTTAAGAGTCATGACAAAGCTTATCATTTTGGTGACTTGCAATTTAGTGGAAATCTCTAGAAAGAAAATCTTTGGCAGGGCGCATGTGGCCTTTCATTGAGAACTTTACCAAGTATATTGATATAAATTTGATATAGTGTGACTTATTTTAAAATCTACCTATTGTCATATGTGTAACTCACGTATACTAGTGAAACAACTAAAAGCTCCACTAGTGGAGTTTGGAATGGAGAGATGTCTCAGTGGTTAAAGGCACTTGATTGCAAAGCCTGATAGATAGCCTTGGTTCTATTCCCTACTTCAAATGTAAAGCCAGATACATAATGTGGTAGATGAGTCTGGACTTCACTTGCTGAACAGAAAGTCCTAGCTTGCCCATATTCACATACTCTCTCTTTCTCTCACAAATGAATAAATAAATAAATAAATAAATAAAAATATTTTAAAAACTAAATGTGATATAATTTTCTCAGGTTTCTTTGGGCAAATTATGTATAAATTAACTGAATTAGAAAACAAAATATAAAAATGCAGCATATTTCACTACACTTAAAAATGATAAAATTATGAACTAACCTTCTTTGTGTTTTGATTTATTTAAGCTTGGAAAATTATCTTATTAATGGTGCTTTGTGTTCAATCCTTTATTGCATGTCTGGTTAGTATGTGTGTTATGGTGTGTGGATAATATATATGTATGTAGGTAGTGCACATGGTGTGTGCTGGTGCATATGCCCCATGTGCACACATTTGGAGGACAGAGGACTCGTGCTTTTCCACATCATTTCCTTGAGATGAACTCACACCCTGAAAGCAGATAAGCCATTTGTTTGTTCAGACAGGCCACCAGTGGACAGAGATTCTCCTTTCTCTGTCTCCCCCAGGCTTGGGTGGCCACACCCAGATGTGGCCAAAATATATATGTTCAAAAAACATGGAACAACATCTCTTTTTTACATGCAAATTATTCCACTTAATAATCTGCTGTTGAATGAATTCCAGTTAATTTTCCCAAAAAAATCATAATTTCATTATTAACAAACTCTATGACATATTTACGCCATATTTCTTATCCATTCTTCTGATGAAAACTTGGTTTCTGTGAATGGTGTTGTGATAACCATAAGTGTGCAGTCACTGGTGAGGAACACTGACTGGAGAACTTTGTGAATGGACCCAGATGTGAGGTCGCTTATATCTTCATGGTGACTTGATTAATTCACCTGTTCTTACTTATATGGTTGCTTTCATTGTGTGTAAAATGCTGAGGAAATCTTCACCTGCTCCAAAGCCTTAACAATTTACTTCCTTCTAGTTGTATAAAAGTTGTATCTTTTCCTTTTACATTTATTAATGACTATTGAGTTAATTTCGCTATATACAAGTTAATGTTTATTTCTATTCTCAGTTTTAGTTTATTGCTTGGTGTCCTTGCCAACACAATATAGAACAGATTATTGATGTTTTGAAGTAAATTTTGAAATCCAAAAGACTGTATTGCTTTTTATAATATGGATGACCATTCTGTGTCCCTAACATTTTATATGAATTCTGAAATCATCTTGTCAACATTTAAAGAAACAAATAACCAGTTGGATTTTCCTAATGGCTGCATTGTTCATATTGACTATACACAGGAGTTTTACTGCTGACATCTAATACTGAACATGACATACCATCAGCAAAGGATGTCTTTTAATTGAATCTGTTTTAATTCATTCCTACATTAAAAAAATTATGTTCACAGGAATTGTAAATTCTTGTAGATTTTGTGAATGATTTATTATATTTCTTTCAATTTTAAATATTATTCCTAATCCACAAGAATTCTACAAATGGCACAATTTTTCTTGTACTCATAGCTATTTGATGATTTCATCATTATAAGTCATTGATGAATTTTAATAAGTGTTTTTTTTTCTGTATAGGTTAAGATGATCAAGTTTCATGTCATTTAATCAAAAACTATGCAATGTTGGCTTGGCAGCTTAGATGAATCCAAAAGCTCCTTGGCCATGGAAAATTCATTTTATATAAAGTTGCCTTTCACTCGATATTACTTTTGGCCATTTTGTGACTGTGGTCAGAGAAATGTTGTTCAGGTACACTATGCTTGAGGTTTCTTCACAAAGAATAAAATTACCACCCCTTGTCTATGAAAAATGACACTTTTTCCCTTTACATATTAACTCATTGTGATTTTATAAAGATACCCAGGGATAATGAAAATGCATATACTAATATTGCAGAATTAGTCATCAGCATGAAGGGTTTGTTTGAATGGATTAAACACATGTGATTCTGTATTAAGATGCATGTTTAAAAATAGTATCACTAAGTCCTGTTTTATGGTGGCTTTAAATAGATTTTTCTTCTTTCTTTAGTTCTCTCGTTCTAAATACAATGTTAAGTAATTAATGATGTACAGTTATGATATTGTTTCTTTCACATATGTGGCCACACCATAAACACTATTTAAAATATGTGAAGTTTACAATAAGATATTTTCTTACTTTCTCAACTGAAATTTATGATTACCCAGCCCTGGCACTGTGTACATTGTAATATAAATGAGTGCAGGGTACATTTTGAGGCTCTTAGCAGCATAAATGATCATTAACGTTCAGGAATCTTTTATGCTGTAGAGTATGAAAAAATAGACTATCATTGAATGAAAAACAGAAACATGATTATACCCAGAAAATAAAAGCAGTAAATGGTTCATTTGCTCTCTTTCCATTTGCAGAATTGTAATAAAAGTGCCAAGTAGATTGATATTTAGGCAAACATCACATTGCAATAAAGTTAAGATTTCTAGAGGAGATGCATTAATCTAGAACATTCCTCTTTGAGTCGGCTTTTCGACTTCAATTTCAAGAGTGGTTGGCTATTTTAATTTTAGTTATAGATATTCATTTAGCTTCTGATTTGAAAAGACCTCTCTGTTCTATAACATAAATTCAGAAACTTCTAACTTATTTGTTAGCAGAATTCCTTATATTTTAATCCTAATATTAAAAAATCACATTTGAAAGAAGTTATTGTCTTGTATATCATATGGAGCACTGAATGCCTTCCAGTTTACATGTTATTAAGCTGCTGCCAAAGCAGCTGCATAGGATTTAGCACAACATATGGTGTTGGTTTTCTCTTTTTTAATGAAAATCCAAATTATAAATCTCTTGCAACAAACTGGCAATGAGATGCTTAGCAAAACTCTAACATGTATTATTTGGTATTTTGAAATGCCACATTTTTTCCTGTCAGCAAGAAGGTGTCAGAATTATGAAAGGATCTTAGAAGGGGAGAAAAACGAAAGAGAAAGGGAAAAACGAGAAAAAGTAGAATTTCAAGGTAATAGCTAGTGTACTTCGTAAAATGAGCATCACAAAGTGATAAACCATATTTATGGGTTAAATAATCACATGATAATTTTTACAGTTTTTCTAAAAATCTAAAAACAATAAAAATATACTGAGGAGTATTTGTGTGCTTTATATATTAGAGTGAGAATTATGTTGCCTCCAAAGGGAAAACTCACTATGACAAGATACATAGGATATTATGAAAACATATTTCAAATAACAATCTAACATGTTGATATAATTTATTAAGTATAAAATTATACTAATAAAATAAAAATATATATTTTATGTAAACACAATGTCTATGCTGCTAAGATGCCTTTATGAAGATTTCCTTTATTATCTCTCAATTCTATACATTCCACACTCATATAATTCTCTTTCCAATTCAATAAATACATTAATAAAAACAAGTTATAATCTTCCACACATATTAATAATTTCCATTGGAAAATGCATAACAAGGAGAACTGGATTAATACAAAAATCCATAACTAGTAGGTAAACATCAAACATCTTTGTGTTCTGTCCAATGACAACTGTTTTATAAAGTCTATGAGTGTATGAAAGAATAAAAGTGTGGTACATGAATGTGTACATTCATTGTATTGTAGCGGTGGATTACTTAAACTTCTCAGTGCATCCAAATCTGACCTGTGTGTCACAGAACTGCCTTTCATGGTTGTATTCTACATTGACAGCTTGTCAGTGTGTCCCCAGAGGCAAAGGCTATGATTGTTCCTTATTTTATGTCCCCAGATTAGCTCAGTGTCAAGATAGCACCAGGTTATAGCACTCCAAGGGATGATAAGGGTATATCACTCACACAGATAGTGTTGGTGAAGACAGTGGACAGTGAGCGCTGATGTACTATTGTTTGGGGTCTTTTAAACAGCCATTGTGGAAAATAATATGGTGACCACAAAATAATTTATTAAATGATGTAACAATCTCAATACTGAATATAAACACAAAGGTAATAAAATCAGGATTTTAAAAAGAAATAGCTCACTCCAAAATTTATTGCAATATAGTTTATAGAGACCAAGATACAGAATGGATGAGTCAGTGTTCTATAAATGAACAGAAATGACAGACTGTACACAAGGAATATGGAACCACTTGCACTTGATGGCTCAATAGTGACTGCACACTGAAAAGGCTGAACACTTAGTAACCTCTCAGCCCTGGAGACTGGGAATCTCTACAGTCTCACTCTGGTGCTAAAGTCGTGGAAGTTCCATGGATGGTTGCTGGTCTTTAGTCAACACTGGACACAGAAGAAGCTGGGTTCTTATGTCACAACAGAGTGGCTCCAGCAGCAGATTTAATGACACCAGCAAAATCTCGGACAGGCAAGCAAAGCTGCTTTTTTCCACAGATATCCTTATGTCTTGCACTGGGGAATGCCACTCAATCTGGGGGTACCTACTCTTCCTTCATTTAATCATCCCTAAGAATCCCACACAGATCTAAACAGGGGTATGTTCATTAGGTGAATTCTGAGCCAATCATATTGACAATAAGGATTAACCCACACACAAGGTCAAGCTAAATATTCATTAATGAGGAGATGGTGAAGAAAATGTATGAAATATGATTCATTCATAGGAAGATTTTTGGAAGCCTTTTATTTACTATTATAACTTCCCTGAAGGATAATATATTACAGGAAAGACCAGGAAAAATGCTTTGATTAAAATATCAAGTTTTTTTTTCTGGTATTATGAATCAAATCCAGGATATCTCAAATACTAGGAGAGGAATCAGCTACTGAGCTCTCTCCACAGCCCCAGAATATTAGATTTTTAAATACAGTTAAATTAGTCTGCATAAATTTAATTCTCTTTTGATCAGAGAACACTATTGATTCTAACATATTCATATATCTGTTTACCAGATTATTTTAAACCGATATCCTAGTACATTTTTCAGATTGTTTTTACTAATAAACATGATCACTGTACAAATTATACTTTAAAAGAAATATTGCACAGACCTCTCTTGGTGGTCCCAGAGGCCTCCACACTTCTCTCTACCTCCTCTGTTCCCCACCCAGTCAGCTGCTTTCCTGCCCCACCAGACCCCTATTGGTGGTCCCAGAAGCCTCTGTTTCTTTCCCTCTGGTCCCCAGCCAGACACACATTCTTCAACCCTCCAGACCCCTTCTAGTGGTCCAAGCGGCCTCCAGGCTTCTCTCTCTGTCTGCTCACCACCCAGCCACAGGCTCTTCCTCCTGGTGGTCCTGGCATGCTCTCCTCTATCACAAGACCATGGCTCTCCACTCTACATGTCTTCTGGATCTTTGGCTACCCTCTCTACAACCCCAGAGCTTTCTCCCCAGGCCTCCTGACGTCAGCCATTGCAGCTTCTGTACTCTGGTGCAGAGGTGTCTAGAGCAACCTACCAGTGGCAGAATCTGAAAAATTGCAGAAGAGAAGGCAGACATGAACCCATTCAGCACTCCCAGGGAGAAATCCAGGGCTTTGGCATCTTTGGCCCTAGACACAGCCCCAAAGTCCCACAGCAAAGAGCTCTACCCAGCTGCCTGAGATATAAGGTTAAGAGGAGAAGGCAGGTATGACCACCTTTACAGAGGTCAAAACACACTTAAGAACTCCTGATGAGTCTTCTTGATCAAGAAGGCAGAGTAGCAACAACATTAGTACCTACTGGAAAAAAAAAGTATGGAATACTAGCTGGGAAACAGGCCATGGACCCAAGCTGCAAACCCTTCTGAAGTCCCAGCCCCTTCCCAGCTCCCACCCCAGCCTTGCTAAGCTTCCCAACTTAAGCTTCCCAACTGCTATCCGTTCCTGCCTAGGCCCAACGGTCACCCCAAATCCCACCCAAAAGCTCAGCCCAACACCCCAAGTTCCTTCATGGTATGAGTGCCCAAATCACTGGCTGCACACGACCAAGGCTACATCTAGGTGCCCAGACCCCCACTCCACCAATTCCTGCTACTGATCCCCACTGAGCTGAGGGCACACTCAGACCCCAACGGTACTGGGTGCACTCCCTGGCCCAGTCAAGGAACTGTGGATGTGCTCAG
The DNA here is from genome assembly GCA_004024765.1 of Zapus hudsonius. Taxonomy (NCBI): domain Eukaryota; kingdom Metazoa; phylum Chordata; class Mammalia; order Rodentia; family Dipodidae; genus Zapus; species Zapus hudsonius. The sequence continues at coordinate 128,789 of PVHP010000402.1, read as the reverse complement.
CCCCTGGCAGTACCTGGTGCACTCCCCGGCCCAGACGCTGAACTAAGTGCCTACCCCACCTCCAGTGGTACCAAGCACACCCCCTTACCCAGCCCCAGAATCAAGGGAGGGCTCTGCCAACTGACAGAACTGAGCACTAGCCTTTACCCACAGAACCAAGTGAGTGACCCACCCATGCCTTGAAACCCTGTGTGCACCCCTCCCACTCTGCTGAGGAGAGCATAAGCCAAGAACATCCCACCAACATCTCCAAGGGGAACTGATATGGGCAGATCACAACACAAAATGAACCCACCAGCTGGGTGCCACACACCATACACACTAAGCCCCAATCTGGATGTCAACAGTGAAATTATGGAAGTGCAGATGCAATCCAAAAATGAGATGCCATTATACCCAGGACACACTTGCATGAGTCTATGAAGAAGATAATGGTGAAAATGGAAGAAAAAAAAAGAAAATTGCCTGGAAAATGCACAGATTCAGCTCACAAGCTTTGCCACCAGGCTTACCACAATTGAATAGAAACAGATAGATCTGTTTAGTGAGAGAACAAAAGGCAAATTAATAAGCAGATCTCAAGAATCAGCTGGACAAACTATGCAAAGACAAAGGGAAGTAAAAGAATCATTACCAGGAAGCATTAAGTAAGCCAAACTTTGAAATGTACATGCAACTCAACAAAAAGATAGAGACAATGCAAGTTTTATCAAAAACAAAAATCAAATGAACTATTAAAAACCTGTCTAGAATCCCTCATCACTAGATATATATTATATAATAATTTGGAAGCTAAAACCTCAGATGTGGAAGAAAAACAGAAGAGATTGACAGGGATAACAAAAACCTGAATAAGCTCAAAAAAGCATGTGAACTAAATATGAGAGAACATTGGGATACCCTTAAGAGACCAAACCTCCTGATCATGGGGGTACCAGAAGGGAAAGAAATCCAGGTCAAAGGCATAGAAATATATTTAACACAATTATTGAAGAAAATTGCCTCATTCTAGCTAAAGAGAAGCCCATTCAGATACAGAAAGTGCACAGAACACCAAGCAGGCAGAACAAAATAAGAGACTCCCCAAGACACATTATAGTAAAAACCCTTAACATTGAAAGCAAAGAGAGGGTCCTAAAAGCAGCAAGGGCAAAACAACTAATCAAATGTAAAGGCATACCATGAGAGTTACTTCAGATTTCTCCATGGAAATGATGAGGTAAGAAGGCCTTGGAATGGAGCACTTCAAAGCATAAATCACTGTCTTTCAACCCAAACTAATGTACCCTGCAAAATTTTCCTATTAATAGATGGAAATAGTAAAATATTCCAAGATAAAAGACAGCTCTACAATTATATGGACACAAAACCAACCTACAGAGAATTCTTCATTAACTATTCCCCACAGAAAAGTCAAGTAACCAATCCCAAGAGCTCTCTAGATGATGGCACAATAATCAAGCTTAGGGGAGACAAAAAACAAAAAGAGGCATCAAACCCCATAAGCCATTCACCGTGGCAGGGATTGAGTCAAGCCTCACAGTTATAATTTTAATTATAAGCAGTCTTAACTCTTCCATAAAAAGACACAGGCTAGCAGGGTAGATAAGGCATTTGCTTCCTCCAAGAGACTCACCTTACCTCTAAAGACAAGAACATGCTCAGGGTGAAGGGATGGAAAATGTTATTCCAAGCAAACAGAAAAAAAAAACATGAGTTGCTACACTAATATCTGACAGAATAGATTTTAAACCAAAAGTATTAAGGTCACTTCTTACGCATCATGGAAATGATGAATATCACTATCATAAATATCTATGCACCAAATGCAGCTGTACCACATTTCTTAAAGTAAAAATTAATAGAAAACAAAACAACAATAAACTTCAAGTCCATCATAGTTGGAGATTTTAATACACTACTATCAACTTTAGGCCAACCATCAAAACAGAAGATCAACAGGGAAATAATAGAACTCAAGACATCATAGATCAACTAGACTTAACAGATATATACAAAACATTCAATACCAACTCTACAGAATATATACTCTTCTTAGCAGTCCACAGAAACTTCTCCAAAATAGATCACATACTAGGGCCTAAATCATATCACAATAAATGCAAGAAAATTGATGTAGCACCCTGCAAGGCTCAGGGAAATTTGTGGAAGTGATCCTGGAAAGATTTTAAGAGCTATGGTGAGGGAGAATATCTATTGCTTAAAGGGTGTGACATTCTGGTTTTAAGGGGTTTTCTCTAATAACACATTATACTGAGGATCTTGCTATGTTGACATATATATAGTGTAATAAAATGCTTAATTAAAATGAACTAAATAAAAAGAGACTTTAACATAAAAAAGAAGAACAGGGTTCTTGGGTATGTAGATCAGTTGGTAGAACCCTTGCCTAGCATGTGTGAGTTCCTGAGCTCAGTTCCCAACACAACAAAAATAAAACCAAGCAAAGCAAAAATAAGCATCCAGTTTCCTTTTTAATAATACTCCACTAAAATAAAATTCTTAAGAAAAACTCTAAAGCATGTACATGGGGTTTGTGATGACTGTTCATTTTGGGATGAAAATAGTATCCTTCACGGATCACAAATGCTTCTGCTTTGAAGATGTACTATTTTGACTTTTCCTCCTTACCTAAACCTGAACATTTTGTCATAATTTTCATAAATTCAGTTTATTATTCAGAGAAAAAAGAAATACTACACAGTCCCTCTCTGCTGTAACTGGGGAGGGTTTACATCCTCATTGCCAACATAAAGGCAATCATTTAAATTACTTGAAATCTATTTTTTATCACTGAGATTAGTAGTCTACCCTTTATGTTTATTTACCTAAGCACATAAAATTTAATGTTTTTTTTTAAAGAATCACATTACACTTGACTTTATCCCTGAAATTTTTTGTGTGTGTGTGTTTGTGTTGTGCATGTGAGGTGTGGTGTGTGGAATTATATGTGCACATACATATACACCTTGTACACATGTATAGGCAGAAGCCAGAGGGGAATGCTATGTGTCCTTTTCTTATCTTTTATCCAGGAATCTTTTTCCTTGAGACAGGGTCCCTCCCTCATGCAGGAGCTGGTCTCAATCCATCACAGATAGAAGTTACCAGTGCCCGCTGCCATGCCTAGATTTTGATGTGGGTCCTGGGAAGTCAAATTTGGTTGTCACTGGCCTGAGAGTGCTTCATGCATAAATTGAAAATATGCTTACTTGCCAACCTGTCTCTTTAGATTTTAAAGCTATAATTTTTAAGAAATAAAAATTAAAAACTTTTCTTCTTATCATTATCACTGTATTTTTAAATAATTTAAATACCTAACATCACTAAATTGTAACAACATTTTTAACCTTTAAATCGTAGTTTGTGGGAATGTAAGCCCAAAACATAGCAAACTGAAAGGTTGTGATTATTACAATTTCTCCTGTGTGACATAAATAGGGTTTAAGGAGACTGATAGACCTGTGTTCTAACATCATAACTGACAACATAAGTTCAGTTTGAGGGAAGCATACAGATAATTACATGCCTAAGTGATGATTAAACAAACATCTATGTGATATTTAACCTGTTATTTTCACAAAAGTTGATTTTTAGGATTGTGAATTGATGGACTCTAAAACAAATGAACTGTTGGTGACTGTCCTATCAGGGATTTGTAATTACAAATCTCGGTGGTGGCTTGAAGGGGTCAAGTTAGACACACAAGAAGAAAAATTATAGCCTAATTAAAAAAAAAAGCTAGTATATGTGTTTAAACCCAATTGAGTTATTTAATGAGTAGATTTATTGAAAGGATAGTATCCTGTCATGCCATTTCAGAATATTGAATATCTCAAGGGGGTAATGTTGCAAGGAAGCTATAATTAATTTCCTTCACTGACTCCTCTCTTCACACTGAGATCTATGTTGCATCTGTGTGAATTCCAAGGACAGAATCAAAGCCACTTAAAATCAGCTATATCCCAATGAGATTGTTAAGAGACCATTTCTAAGTTCTTCATTAAAGTTAATGTATTTAACACTTATGTCATCCAAAATCCATACTACAGTCCAGCCATTATATAACATATCAACTGCATTTGGTGGGTCCTTATGTACTAGTGCTATATTTGTAGAAAACTTAGTGAAGCAACATTCCAGATTGTTCCATGCTAGATTGTGAAAGATTGCAACTCTTGCAACAGCTTGAAACAGCAATATTTCAAGCCCTAGGATATATCAGCTTTTATATCTAAAATTGAGTGCCAGCCTTAAAGCTTTGGTAATTTATCTATAGATTTTATCTCTCGGGTCAAATAAAGGGATAAAAGATTAATGAGGTGACACGTTAAAAAGTTTTATGAAAATAAATATTACACTTATTTTTCTGAGGGAGAAATGAAGTCATGTATAGGTTAAGTAACCATTAAAACCAATATGCTTTAAGAGGATCCATTTATGCTTCATTTAACTACATTCCTCGCACTTATTTTCTTCTGCTGTTCTTAACTTGTCACTTTGACTGCCAAAGGGGTGAGGGTAGCTATCATGTATAGAACTATGCAAATTGTTAGTCCCTTAAAGTATTTTTCAAGTGCATATCAATATATCAAGTTCAGTATTAAAAGAATAGGTTTTTCTGCATTCTTTGCCAAAAAGCGCCTTTTACCATGTTTTTGGAATATATTTTTAGTATAATGGAAGGGAGAGAAGAGAAAAAAATAAAACAACATAATTTTACAGATAGATTTGCCTTCAGTAAATCCACTCCCCCAAATATTCTCAGGCACATTTTCACATCCAATATGCAAGGGAGACCTTCAAAGTGCAATTAAAGAATATTTTCGTAGGTCACTTGGAGGAAGCTGTAAAGACCAGTCAGGCCAATGACACTGAAACATTTTACAATGGCTCACACGTGGCCTTTCTCTTTCCACCTGCAAATAAACATTCTAATAATGGGTAGGCATTTGCAGCTTCCTAACAAATTTTACTGTATTTGATATACCTCGATTGACTGTTTTCTTTTTCTGTCTATATCCAGCATTTTCAAGCTCTCCTTCAGTGGATCTTAAGCACTTCAATATTTGATTACGTTCCAGCTTCATTAAATTAATCCAAACCGTGCTTTTTCGCAGACCAACTCTCATAGCCTTTCCTCATCAACGCTTTGAGAAGATTACACTTTGAGTCTCTGCCACTCTCTTTTTTCATCTTCGTAGGATTGTTTTCTTCTCTTTGGTGCATACTTGTGAATATTACTTCAGACCGCTTTCTTGGCTGGCTTGCTTTCAACATTTCACAGCCTAACTTCGTGCTCAAACAGGCTTTTATTCAGAATGATCTGAGCTCACCCATTCAGCTCACATTAAAAGCTCAATGACTGATACACTTAGCTTGATAACAAGAAGGGAAGCAAATAAAATGGAACTGAAATCACACAGAAAAAGTGTCAGACACTTTGTGATGGGGGTTAGTGCAAAGCCTTGGTTTGGAAGAGTCATGAAGAACAGAAGACAAGAAGCAGAACTCTAGCTCCGTGGGGCACTGGGGTCAATATACTCAGTGAACTGGAACTCAGAGGACTATACTCTCAAGGAAAAGTGAGATAATAATCAGAACATGCTTTTAATGCAAGAGAAGTTTTCTGAAAGAGAAGCTCCCATGGAGGAAAAAAAAACAAGAAAGAGAGAGAAACTCTGGAGATGAATCAGAACAAATTTTAGAGCAGGATTTGGGCTTCAAATTTAGATTATCCATAAAGTCAGGAGAACAAATGCCAAATTTTTTTAAAACATGTCTGGTAGCAGAAACAATAAAATATTTTGTATATTAACCATTTTGATTGGTTTATAGAAACCAAGTTAACTGCTTTTCATGTATCTGTTTGGCTATTTGTGTACTCTTGGTTATATTTAACATGGTTGAGTATTTTTTCACATTATTCAGCATGCATTTTTATAATAATTTAGGTTCTGAAGCATATTTATATAAATAAATATATTTTTATGGAACATATCACACTCTGAACTTTTACTTATGTTATTTGAATAGCAGAGAGCTTTTCTTTTATGTAATCTTGCAACTATGATAAGGATACTCTGTATGAAGTAACTGAGACCTGAATATAAGATGTCTTGCATATTCCCCAGAAGACCTCATATGCAAAGAATAGCAGTACCAAAGATTAATAAATATATAGAACAGCTGACCATTTACTGTTAATTGTACAAAAACTGAATATATTTATATCTTATTACTGAACAACATTCCTCAGATCATTAGTCCGCATATAAATATAAATATTTACTGATGCCTATGTATGGAACTACAAGCCTCAGATGTGCAGAAAATATCCACAGATTCAGTGCAAATACTAATTGTGTTATATTCATGGATTGGGATTTTTAAAGCAGAAAGCATCTCTGCCCACAATAGCTTAGAATCTTAACATAGTTTTTCCTCTTGATTTTTTTTAAATTTTAATTATTATTATTAATTCTTTTATGGCTCTAAGACTTTGCTATATACCAGAAACACAATAGTATTTCTTCACACATGCTTGGCATTGATTATTCTGAGTACATTCACTATAGACTCAGGTACTCTCTTACATGAATAGTTAGCAGGTTTTTCCTTAAAGTGTTTTTTAACAATCATTTATTTTGTCATCTTCAACAACACACATTATGTTTAAGTTGAATCTGTTTTTGCAGTATATGCTTATTATCATTCTTTGTTTTCCTCAGCCAAGTAGTGTGATTTTTCTCACACCTTACTTATGTTTAACTTCAATTTCACTTTTCTTTCAGCTTTCAATGTTTAATTAGTTGACTTTTCCTTTCTCTAACTTTCATTCATTCTAACATTTCATTCATTCTTTTCATTCATTCATTCCTGATTTCAACTAGGACACACATAATTGACTTCTGCTACCTCATCATTTCTTATGAGAATCTTTATGTCTTGTACTACAAGATCAAGTTCTTAAAAAAAAACTTCTTTAATTTTTAGCACAGTAGAGGAAACTGAATAAGCATGATACAATGTAATATCAAACATTTTTATTCAAAATTTAATTACACAAAAACATATGATTAAATGGAACTCGAGATATTTTAGGTTAGGAAAATAACAATGGTGAATGTGCATTGTATGTGTAATATATGAAAATAAGTGGTATAGGTCATAATGACTAAGAAGATAATCCATATGGAAAGATAAATTTAAAGTGATTAATGCAATAGTAAAATGTTCCCTTCTTAATATTCTCTAAGATTCTCTCATAGACTTACTCAGAACTGTACTTTTTAAACCCTTTGTGAACTTCTGAATTCCATAAGGGTTAATCAAACTTGACCATCATGGTGACCAGACAAGATTATCTAAAATGGGCTACTTAGAGTTGGATATATAATGCCATATAATGCTGTTCAGTATGGATATAGAACCTTTCTTGCTCAAACTACCAATTTTAAATTACTTCAGAGAACATCCTAGCAGTATCGCGAAGCCTTCCAAGTGCAAGAGGCCCTCAAAATATTTCTTCTGTTTTTCTAAGTTATGACAAGTTCAAAGTAAAGCAAAATATGTGAACAGCTGCACAATTCCCTGAGGGAAGACCACACAACCCACATCAACACAAGTATAGCACATCTATGAGTATTTTTAATGTCTGTTTTTCACAGTCTGCTTTGCCTGTATCTGACAAGGAAAAGGTACACACATGTGTGTGTGTGTGTGTGTGTGTGTGTGTGTGTGTGTGTGTGTGTGTGTGAGAGAGAGAGAGAGAGAGAGAGAGAGCTCGTCAAATTATCACAGTTATAATTTTTATAGTGAGTCAACATTGTGTTCTATGTAATCAAGAGGAGGCCCAGGTTTCCATGAGCTGACTTATTAAACAGAGAATAGGAGTGATAATATATTTCTGTAAGCAAACAGTGAAAAGTTTGAAAATTAAGTGTTGGAAGTGAGATAGCTCTTATCATTATCTTTTTCATTGACACACTCAGAAATGTTTGTCCCCATACCTAAGAATCAGTAAATATGGAAATCTTGTTCATAAAATAAACAAATTTTACAAGGGGTATGTAAAACACTTCCTGTTAATTTGGGTTTGCAGACTATTTGCTGAACTGTAGCATTTGAGTTCCAGGAAGTACAAGCTATTCAAGGTAGGATATGGCCAGAATAACTGAGTGATGGTTTAATATTTTCATGCTGTGTAATAGCCATAAGTGAGATATATTACCAAACAAAGCCCATAAGTGTAATATCCATGATGTTACCCTCACCGAGAGCTTGAAGTTCTCATCTTCCCATTACAAAATAGAAGTTGGAGCAGCTGCAGGGCTGACTGTGCTGCATTAAACTGGAAATGCCAGGAGAGAACAGAAGATAAATGGCAATTTGGGTTCTGAAATTCCCTCCAGCATGAAAGCCTATGTTTGAGTTACCAACCTTTTTGTTTCTAAGTATTGAGGGGATGAAAATTGACAATGTTGAATGAATTTCTAGTTCTATATTTCTTGGGAAAGAAGTTCAATTTCTCACAGCTGCTTTTTACCACTAACAGCCTCAATGGAATCTATTCAGCTAGAGTATACTAGAGATTAATTAATGCAGCACTTTTAGAAACATGACTCCTACTCATTTCAGGGCTGGAGTCTCATCCCTGAACATTCGTCATGGACAAGGAATGGGAGAGAGTCATGACCACTATCTTCTCCTTAGCTTGAACAAAATCAACTTCAGCACCTGGTCCAGCTGGGATGGACTCAGGCCTGCCAGGAGGAGTTGATAAACCTAGTGATCCACTTCAGGTGAATGACTGACAAGTAAACATTTTTTAACATCTTTACTGCCAATAATTAGATACATTATATGAGCAAACCTTGTTTTGCTACCCCCATTTCCCTCTTCCCTGTTCCCAAACTACAGGGGGCCCTCCTAAGTGGGCACATGGAATCAGCCCGTGAGGTAGGGAGTTATGAATTTTATAAGAGTTAGCCAGTATTTTTTCTCCTTTGTATTTTGTTGGTGAGAGGGACAATGACTGGATATTCTCCCCCACCTCTTACAATCTTTCCACCCAAGGGATCTTCCACTCAGATCTTTTAATCAAAGTGGGTGAGTTTTAAGTCTGCTTTATTGTTGAGACCTTAACAGTCTCTGAACTGCTTTGGGTTGTGTTGGGTATCATTAGTGTCTATGTCCATTGCCCTTTCATGGGTTATCTGAATTGCTGTGGTGATAGGTCTCTCACCACTTTCTAATAAGTTTTGTTTGGGCCCTATATGATAGAACAGGGGTTGTTCATCACCTACCTGGATGTCAACCATCATCCCATGCCTTGTTGGTGGAATTGGGTTGTCCACAGTTCTCACTGCCTTCTGAAAAATACAAATAGAATCATCAGAGAGTGAGATCTTTATAGATTAAATGAGAAAAAACATTGCTAATTTGGCAAGATTCTAATGGGTGTAGGCTCTCTGTAGTTCACTGGTAGTGGGAATTTCCCCAAGGATCACAGGTTCTTGGTCCCCACAAGATTTTGCCATGGATCTCAGTTCCAGTTAAGGGTTTCTTGACACTGGGTGGATCTCTTAGCCAAACAGTAACCCCTTGATTACCCATCTAGGTTTAGTGCCACTAATGCACAGATGAGCACTTCATGATTTGCCGGTCTCTTCCATATAGCACTGTGCTCAACATTCACATGGCATCAGTCTGTATTGTATAATAGTGACCTCTGCTTTCTCCAAATATCATTGAGCAATTTCCACTGGCAGCTCATGTAACACCTTCCAGCACTGCACATGCTACAATCTGGGAACTGGTTACCATTCTGGATCTAGCAGGATCCTTTGGTGTTTTTTGATGACACTCTGTCATTTCTTCAGCAATAGGGTCTTACCTTTGGCCTTGGGCAGGTATTCAAGAGCTTTGACTAAAGCCTGTCTTGCTTGATGAATTTTTTGATCAACAGCTCAGTGTTGGAAGTAACCAATGACTGGGACAGGGCATCACAGGCCTGAGCAATTTTTCTTGGGGTTAGGCTTCCTCCCATTCTATTCATGACCCCCTTTTACCAGTCAATGCCCACAGCTTCCTCAAGAGTTTACTGTATAAAAGTAAGGATTTATGTTACCAATTCATTGTTTGTTTAGCTTATTACTTAAGTCCCCTCATGCTCCCATACCTCCCCCCTCCAATTCCTGTCCCCTCCAATTTCTTCCAACCCCTTAGCCAGTCTCTGAATTTGCTTGTCAGTTTTGCTTAGAGTTTAAGCTTAATCTGGTTAAAAACAGACATATGAGGGAGAATATGTGGCATTGGTTTCTCTGTTCTTATGTGAGTTCACAAAATATGATCTGTTCCAAGTCCCTCCACTTTTCCTTAAGTTTAATTATGTCATTTTTTCTTTCAGTTGAGTAGAATTCCATAGTATAAATGTACCACAACTGTTGGGGGTGAAAGCCTTTGGGTCCCACGGAGTCACACCCTGGCTTAATATCAGGACAGCACCTGACAACTTGCCAAGAGGGGCTTGGCTTAGTAGGTTTCAGGAGGTAGTCCTGATTGGCTATTTGCACATCATGCTCACAGGTTCTTATCATAGACTAATAGCCCCCTGATTGGCAAGGAGCTCTATATATTCTGATTTCATTTATGGAAGAGAGGTATAAGGTCTGAGATCTGAGAGAGCAATAAAGAGAGAATGTGCGTTCTTCCACCCATAAGTGGTGTGTGTGTGTGTGTGTGTTTTAACTTTGCCCCCGTGAGTGGTGGGCAGTGACAAGTGGTGCCGAAACCCGGGAAACAAAAAGGAAAATGAAACGGGAGACAAAAAGGGAAACGAAAGGGAAAGGAAAAGGAAATGAGAGGATCCATAAAAGTACTAGGTAAGTGAGGCTCGCCGAGAGGGCAGCTAAGGTGCAAGGTAGAAGTGACAAGATTAGAGTGCACTAAGAGTGATGAAAATAGAGAATTAAAAGTTTACTAAAAGTGATTATGAGAAGTTTCGCTGAAAGTAACCAAGAGGAAGTGAGGCATGCCGAGAGAGCGACTGAGGTGCGTGGTGAAGCAACGAAAAAGTCACTAAGTGTGACTGAGGTTCGCCATCGAGTGAGAAAGATGGGTCCATATAGAGAGGTCCCCGGGACTGCAGCCCGGGGAAGGGGGGAATGGACACGCTCTGCTCTAGTCTGAATAAAATTGGGAGCAATTTTGGTTTTAATGAGAATAATTCAAGAGTGGTGGTATGTAAAGGTTGACTTCTTTTCTGCATGGCATAGAGGAGGTGGGGAGTGTTCCTGTAAAATGGGACCCCATGGTTGGGACCAACTTGCTGTCTTGTTTTCAAGAATGACTAACAACAAAGATGGAAAACTGCTCATGTTTTCTTAAAGACTATAGAAAAGCATGTTCTTTGGTTTCTGGAGGAGGCGGAGGGAGCAACTGATCGGCAGCGGTCCACAGCAGTGCGCTGGGCCTGAGCGAGCTGGAACATGTGTGGTGGCAGCTGTCACAGCCACCCTGGCCGGGCGTCGTGTTCCTGTCCCGCGGAGAAGCGGCCGATCACCAGAGACGTGACCCAAGGACTGCGCTCTGTGCACCTCAGAGTGGCCAGGCAGGCGGGCAAGTTAGACAAAGAGCTCTGGGACAAACTGGCTGGGAGCTTTGGCGGGGAATTCTTAGTTTCTCTCCTTTCCACGAGATGCAAATTCAGCCCTACGCAACAGTAAATTCAAGGAACCCAGTGCTCAGAGTGCTGTGCTTAGGTCAGGAGGTAAAGCATGGAGGTCTGAGAGAATTAATTTAAATTTATAAGGCTTTTTCCCTGTCTATGGACTTGGTACAAGGAAATCTTTGGTTTGAGTTATAAAATGTCTGCTAACTATATACAAAAGTGGTATCTTTCTGTCAGTCTAAAAAGCAGGTATTTCCACCTTGTCAGAAATCCAGGTGCAGGCCTCCTAGGGCTGACAATGGTCATTCAAGCAAGGGTGAGAGTTAGCCCCAGTGAGTACAGCCTTTTGTTTGAAGGAAAGGCCCTGCAGCCTAAATTCAATTGATTTGGTTTCTGGTTGATTTATAAAGCTAAAAGCCTTGTAACATATGAGATAGAGTGGAGACAGGAGGATGACAAAATGCTTAATTGACTAATAAAGTTTTCTCCTTCTGGGTTGTTGAAAACATTTCCCTAATTCTATCATGCTTGAATTTTAACTATGATACAGATTTCTGTCTTCCCAGGTTAACCTCAATCAATTTTGAAAATTCAACCAATGGGAAAATTGTCATATATATCCAAAAGTTTCAAGATAACATTTTAAAATATAGTAAAGACAAATATGTGTTGGATGTCAATTTTACTATGAAAGCAATTACTAGGGCTCGTGGATTTAACAAAAGAAAGAGCATATACTTTTGTGCTCCACTGGCTTTTGACTTTAGGACAGAGGTCCTCCTATTGCCAAAATCCCAGAAATAGACATATTTCCAATACTTCCTCATAAGCCCGTCTGGCCAACGGGTTTGTGGCGATTGAAAAGGAAATAAATATACAAGGAGAATTATATCTTCCTTGCATTGCTGAAGTCCATGATTGTATAGGTAAACTGAGTCAAAGAAAAAGACATAATGTTTCTTTTCTCATCTATTACTCAATGGTTAGAGACATTATCTGCTATAAGTACTATATGTTTTCTGCTTGCTTATAAATAAAAAAAGGAGACAAATGCCCCTAGAAAGTGTCTTTCTTAATTTTGGGATTTTTGCAGAAAAGCTAGTTATGGTAAGTTATAAAAGAAATGACTGTCATAGGCTGACCACTGCTAACACTGGACCTGATCACTCTAGTTATAGCTGTTGGTTCAGTGACTAAATTGTTTGTGGGTTAAGAAATGCACAAGAGAAACTCTTGGGGTACTCACCAAGACTAGCTATGTTTCTTTGTCAAGGACAAATTGAGTTTTTGGGATAGAAGTTGCTTACTGGTATTGACTTTCTAGGATGGGTTCTCACATCTAAAAGCATTGTGAGTTTTAAGGAAATGGTTCTATTTGTTCATGCTAATACTACCAGGTGGTCATCATTTGACTTGTAAGGTTTAATTTCAGTCATTGTGGCTTCTATCCTCCTATTAGATAAATGTGTTGGAATAACTTAATTAAGCTAACAACATTGGTTGTCACAGGTTTTCCTTTTCAGAAATTTGCCTGCTTTGTTGTGGATGATCACAGAGTTTCCATCTAAGATATTATTTCAACAATTGTCTTATTTTGTGTACTTGAACTAACTCTTTAAGATATTCCCTACTCCAGGGTACAAGTTTAGAATGCTATTAAGTACAATATTGCGGTCATACTATGGATACCTCAATATATTTCAGTTCCTGTTGACGTCAGTTCTCTTCATACATCAATTGCAGTTCGTAAAAAGAGAGATTTTGGAATAACTTCTGCCATCATTGTGGCAATAGCTGTTTCAGCTGTGGTGGCTACCACAGCTGCTGTTGCTCTACTTTGGTTCTTACAGCACAGACACTCAATACTCTTTCTTCTGTGACTGCCCAAGCTCTGAACATCCAGAATCAATGGACAATTTAAAACTGGACTTATGATTCTTAATTAACGAATTGTTCGTGTATAAGAGCAACTTAATATCGTTGAACAATTAATGAAATTGGGATGTATTTGTTCTATTGTAGGACTTTATACAACTGATGTTTTGTATGATAACCTTTTTAATGCAGCAAAAATGTGTAGACAGCTGTCATATATGTTAACTAATCATTGGACTTATGAGTTTAATAACCTAACCCAATCTTTATTGCTAAAGTACATATCCCAACCATAGCGTCTACGATAAGAACTCTTGGTATGATATGCATTAACACTTTGCCAATCTCAGATTGCCAACAACTGCAAATACAGCTAGTTAAGCAAGCCATGACAGCTATGGATGGCCGATCCTTCCCCCATATAAGGCTTAAAATGCTGGATCGGTAGTCAGAGATGGGTAAGATCCATGGAAATACATATCAACCTAAGACAGGGTTCTGATGCTTAGAGGTCAGAATTCCAATGATGGGTAAGAATGTAATTTGCCATGGACAACCTAAGACAGACATGGTCCTGAGCCTATTTTTTATAAAAGAAAAGGGGGATATGTCAGGGGTAAAAGCCTTTGGGGGCCCATGGAGGTACACCCTGGCTTAATCTCAGGACAGCACCTGACAGCTTGCCAAGAGGGGCTTGGCTTAATAGGTTTCAGGAGGTAGTCCTGATTGGCTATTCATCATGCTCACAGGCTCTTATCATAGACCAATAGCTCCCTGATTGGCAAGGAGCTCTATATATTCTGATTTAATTTATGGAACAGCGGTATGAGGTCTGAGATCTGAGAGAGCAATAAAGAAAGAACACGCGTTCTTCCAACCAAAAGTGGTGTGTGTGTGTTTGTGTGTGTGTGTGTGTGTGTGTGTGTGTGTGTGTGTGTGTTTTATCATTGCCCCCGTGGGCAGTGGACAGTGACACACAACTTTGATATCCATTCATCCAGTGATGGGCATTTGGGTTGATTCTAATTCTTTGCTCTCATTAATTCAGCTGCTAAAACCATGGTTGAACAAATATCTCTGTGCTGAGGCATAAAATCTTGAGGGTAGATGCCCAGCAGAGGGATACCTGTGTCCATTGCTAGTTCTAGATCCACCCTATTCAGGAGCCCCCATCAATGCTTTCCATAGTGGTTGTACAAGTTTGCATTCCCACCAACAGTGATTGAAGGTTTCTTTTTCCCATATCCTTGTCAGCATCTATTGTTGGTGGATTTTCTAATGATTGCTATTCTGACTGGAACTTTATGATTGCTAAGAAACAGAATGTAAGGGAAGAAACCGCAAATAAACATCCACCTTTTGGTCTCATAAAGAATAAACCAGCTCTCTGCCATCTTGGGCTTTCATATGGACTTGGCCCTACTTGTTTATCTGGAAGCTCTGTTAAGAAAAACTTAACATTTTATTCCCCCACCTTCTTTGACCATACTATAAAGCAATAAATGATGGTTTCATATCATTTCTGCCACAACAATAAAGATTTAATATGTAAGCTTTGCCTCATGCTTTGTTCTTTGAGATACCAAGATCAATACAAAATACTAATTGCACAGATAAGATAAAAAATAAGACATTTCAACCTTCCATAATTATTTCAGTTACAAGATGCATGTCTATGGTTACACTGAATCTCATGGTATTATTTCCACTACACAGTATCAAAAGAAGCACAATATCAAGTCTTTGATACAAAAAAAAGCCCTTACACCAATATTTCCCAAAGACTGAATTTTTTGCAGTGTGAACAGATGCAACACCTTAATTTTTCTCCTTACACAGCTATAAAATATTGCAAATAACCTGTCAGCTCTGACCTTTAAATGATATTGGTCTTTTAATCTTATAATGATTAAAATAAATATACTGTGGCTATAAATACAAGTTTTTAAACACTCATTCACAGGTATGGGTGAAGCAAGTAGTAAGAATAAAATACATTAGGCTTCTCAATGCAGTCACCCAAAGACAGGTCCATTTTTGTGGGGCAATGTTTAATTTTTCACATTTAAAAAAAGACATTTGTATTTATGAGACTCTTGGTACTCTAAGGATGTACAATTTTTACACCATATTCAGCAAAATGAAACCACTAGAATGAACTTGAAGAAAAGGGTAGCATACTTAAAAAAGTGAAAAGTTCAAGTCTATTGAAAAGAAACCTTATATTACAATGAAGGTTTGTAGCAATGCTAATGAGCAATAAGGTTCTTTTACACTAAACATTTTTAGGCTAAGTTTTCCCTATGTTATTGAAGATGACCAGACAAAGTCTCTCTACATATATAAGTACACCACATGTCTTGAATTAGCTATAGAAGGACATTTAGTTATTTCTGTAACCTGTGGTTTGAGTAGTGTATTGAATATTCATTTCCCCAACTGGTTTAAAGCCCCTAGTTATTGAAGATTACATAGCATTATATCTAAATAATTAAAAGATGTGTTTTTAATGCTTCTATAAATTGTCATGATTGCATCATTATAAGCTCAAGAATGCTAATGATCTTCTCATCATGCTTTCTTAAGATAATCTAATCAAGGGCTTTCATTTCTTTCTTGCAAAAATGCAATGTACATACATAGTAGGTGTGACAGCAAAACTGACAACACGTTTGAATATATTGTGAGTATTTCAGATGTTGGTGTTACTGCAGGACAGGCTGTGATTCAAAGGTGTGAGGTTCCCTGCAGACACAGAGGTGCCAGAAGCCACATTTCAAAGCATGAAGATACCATGTCAGGCTGATGTCACCGAAGGCAGTGTCTAATGAGTTCATCTTTGCCAAAGAATCTGTTCTCTAAAGGTTAAAGGTTTAAGACTGCAAAAAATAAGCACTATTGTAAATAACACATACAACTCACTTTTTTCCTGACAACAGAATATATGTATATATGAGAGAGGAGAGAGATGACATCCCCTGTATCCTAATTAGGAGACATCTCAGTATCTTCATATCATATTTTAGGAACATACATACTTTGGCAGCTAGAGATTAATGTGAGAAAGAGAAAGGTCTGAAAAGCAGAAAAGTTTTCCCCTGAGAGCTAACATTTTCAGAACAAATTGTGTTGCTAACAAATATTCAGTCTCTAGATCTCAGAAGATTGTTTAAATTGGTCATCTCAGAATAGCTGGATAAACAATCACCTAAGGACCCAGAGCACAGATATTTTTGTGGCTCTTCTAGAAAGTTCACTTACAAAATACATTTTTTTTTCAATTCAGTGTCCATAGAATTTTCCAAATCTTTGTTTTTATTTTTATTAAGTGTGTTTCTGTGTGTGTGTGAGAGAGGCGGGGTGGAAGTGTTATGCGTTTGGGTACATGGTGTCACAGTGCGCATGTGGAGGTGAGAAGACAACCTTGGCTGTTGATACACACCTTCTGCATGTTGGTGAATGTTCTCTTGTCTGATGCTCTGTGTGCAAGACTAGATGGCCTTGTGCTTTCAGAGATTTTCCTGTCTACATGGGCAGAATGTCCAGCTTTGTTTTTTTTTTTGTATGTTTGTTTGTTTGTTTGTTTGTTTTTTGTTTTTTTTCCAGGGATCAAAACTCAGGCCCACACATTTGCACATCAAAATAGCACATTTTTACCTACTGGCTATTTTCCCAACCTAAGTCTTCAGGTTTTGAATTTGAGGTAAAATCAAGCACTAGTTTTCAAAGAATAATAAACATTTTCTTAAAAAATTAGTATCAGTGAACTAAATTAATATTAGTATGCAACAGTTAACTCCTTCAGGCAAGTTCAATAGACCCCCCTCCCCTTAAATAGAAGGTGTCTCTAGTTAGAGTTCAAACTTAGGTGCTAAAACTGATTGGTCAGGTATGGACCAACCAGCTCTCTCTGTGACTTACCTGGCTGATGTCTTAAAAGTCACTGAAATAAAGTCCAGCCCTCTTTCCTCCACATGGCTTTAAATTTCCAGGCCTTAGGGAGGTGAAGCCTTCCTCCCCCCAGCCATTAGGTGAGGTGGGGTGGGAGATCAAGATTTTTTGCACGTGAACCCTTTCCTCATGATGGGAGCCCTCTGTTATCTTTTCTTCTGCTGCTTGTTTGGCTGAGCAGCATAGATTTTGCTAAAACCTCTCCCACGTGTTCTCTCCACACCAGTGCCTGGAGATCTCGGTAACTTCCCATTCTCTTTTAAATAAAGTCTCCCACTATACCTTATCCTATAGTTGTCTATAATTTTAATTCTTTAACTTCATAGACAAGAATTCGGGTACTCCTTAAATTCTGAGGTGCATTGGAATTTGCTGGATATTATCTAAATTCTAATCCCCAACTCCCCTATTACTAGTGAAATAAAATATTCCAATGCAAGATGAAACCAGCAAATCACATTCATCTATCCTTTAATAAGTTACTTAGATATGTATTTCAGAGACCTTATTCTTGTTAGATTGGTTTTATTTTGTTTCACAGAAGGCTGGTGATATATATTCTGTTTTCTTTTTCATTATGGGTATGAAAGTATGATGTTTGTGTAGGTTTACCTATGTTTCAGTGTTAGCACATACATGTCCCAAGAACCACCTTGGGCATCGTTTCTCACCTCCCACCTTACCTTTTTTGAGGAAGGGTCTCTTGCTTCCTGCTGCTGATGAGGCTAGCTGGCTGAATTTGCCCGAGGCACACTGGGATCTCTGATGCTTGCAAGACTGAGACTGGTCTGTGGGTCCAACGTCACATTCTCAAGCTTGTACAGCAAGTGCTTTATCTACCACTTTATACTTCCAGCCCTATCATCCTGTTCTTTACCAAAAATATTTGCCACTTGTTGTAGTTATTGTCCCAGTGCTGGGACAAATGCCTGTCCAGAAGTAGCCTATGGGAGGAAACAGTTCATTTCAGGCTTAGAGAATCCAGGGAAAACACCATCAGTGGTGGAGGAAGTTGTCTCACTTCAATATCCACAGAGGAGAGAAGCAAAACAAAAGCCAGCAAACAGGAGCAGCCAAACTCCAAACTGGCTCTTGGACCTAGTAGTGCTGGATTCAAGATCTGCTCCCAGGACATCCTCCTGAGCAGGGCTTTGCCTGAAGGAGAATGAGTTGCAAGCTTTTTCAAAAGTACGTCAAGCTATGGAGGACAAGCATTCCCATTCAAGCCACCCACACCAATTAAAGAAGGAATAGGGAATTAAATGGTCAAAATTTTTTTCTTAATGATATGTTGCTCAAGCTTCCAAAAAGATATTTGCCAGGCATGGTGACATACACCTCTGATACCAGTACTTGGGAGGCAGAAGAAGGAAGACTGATGTGATTTTGAAGCCAGCTTGGGACTATATAGTGAGTTCAAGGTCAGCCCAGGCTGCAGTGAGACCCTAACTTAAAATTAAAAAAAAAGAAAAGCAAAAGAAAGTTAACATTTTATCTATCCAGGTTTAAGTAAATTCTGGGAAAATAGTATTATGAAAAAACATTAAACAATATTCATAAGATTTCTTATAAGCTTGGTGTTCTTTGTGATATTATTGAAAAATAAATTTTATGATTAATAGTGTGTGTTTTAAAATTGTTGATGCCATATATTTCAATTTTTAAAAGCACATGCTATTTCAGGGAAAAATATAATAGATATATTTGCAATTGACTGTTTCCTTTGGCCTTTCTTTTATCTTCTCGGGATTTTATTCCCCATTGATAATATGAAGATTATTTATTTTGTAAGATTAAAATAAGTATAAGAAGGACACTAGACTATGGGTTGGCATGCATTAAAGTTTGCTATCAAATGAAAAAATGTTATTTCTCAGTATAGAACACATTTGACTGCATTTTATAACAACTCTGCTATATGAGAAAGCAAAACTTAATTTTAGTTTTTCAGCCTACACCTACTTTTGTACATATTTCATTTCATAGCTAATACATTCTACTACTGACTTAACCAACTTCACCATCCAAATCTACTTGCTGATATTGTCCTCATTCAAGTTCACTTCACATTGTTTCTTTTCTCTCTGTACATTAATGAAATAAAACTACAGAAAGTGTCATTTACTTTTCTTTTAAAAATAATTTTATTTGTTTCTTTGCAAAGATGGAGAGAGAAAAAGAGGTGGGAAGAGAATGAGAATGGACATGCCAGGGCCTAATCACAATCAAACCATGCCTCCAGGTTTTGCATGCAAGTGCCTTTAACTGCTAAGCCCTCTCTCAGGCCAAGCATCGTTTCTTTTTTTTAAAATATTTTATTTATTCATTTTCAAGCAGAGAGATACAGAGAGAGAGAGAGAGAGGGAGAGAGAGAGGCAAGTGCCTTAACCCCTGAGCCATCTATCTCTCCAGCTCACATCATTTCTTATTTTACAGCCTCAGGATAATTATCTTCTCTCATATAGAAAAGTTCTCATTCTTACCTGCATGTTAAGGACATCAGCTTTACCTTCAAGATCTTTGGGTTGGCTCATTGTTCCTTAACAATATAGCATAAATTTTTAGAATGTTACTTCACAGATCATTTTAAAATGGAAACGGCAATGGTTTGAGACGACTCATCATGTGAGTATTTTACATGTACCTCTATAATTTGTTCTAGAATAAGCTATTAGATATTCAGATTTAATTATTTTCCAAAAGTTTTTATTTGTAGACAAATAAATATAATGTTGTTACAACTTCAAATTTTAATTTTGAGAAAAGATATTAATTTTCCTTTGCATGTACAAATACTTTTCCATTTTAGTGTTCAAGCATAGTATTATAACCAGGTACATAATATTAATATGATTAGCTAGGTAGCAACTGCAAGTTTTATTTACTGGAATATGTCAAAAGTTTATGGTCTGAACAGAATTCAGTTTGAATAATAAATTATTTGAATAAATAAAAAAATCTAAATCACCTAAATATAGATAAAAAGGTAGGATAAAAATATTGTGACTTCCATGTGTATATATTTTTGTATGTACAGACACATGTAAATATGTATGTATATTTTTACCTGTGAGCCATTACATATGAGTAACATAAACGTGTCTATAAATTGAACAAAATATATCAGAATATAAAGAAATAAGCATTTATATGGTTCTTTATGCTTGCCAAGCACTTTTTCATTATCTTTTTGTTTTGTTTTGTTTTTGAAGTAAAGTCTCACGCTAGCCCAGGCCCACCTGGAATTCACCATGTAGTCTCAGGGTGGCCTCGAACTCACCATGATCCTCCCACCTCTGCCTCCGCAGTGCTGGGATTAAAGGAGTGTGCCACCACACAGGGCTCAGACTTTTAATTAAGATATTTATTGTTTAATAACTAGATACAAGTTATGTGCAAGTCTTGTGATGGTACCCCCATTTTCCACCACCCTCTCCCCACCCCTCTGGGGTCCTCCTCGTTGGGCTTGGGGGACCAGACCATGGGTTGGGGGTTATGGATTGTACAAGAGGCTGAGGGCTGTAGCCTCTCTCTAGATCTCTGGTTAGTGGGGGCTTCCCCTTGGAGCCCATGTTGTGTTCCCCATGAGTTTGTCATGGATCCCAGTTCCAGTTAAGTGTTCCTTGCCACTGAGCTGATCTCTTAGCCAATTAACAAGCTGTCACTTTAATAAGAAGTTTACTGAAATATTCTTATAAATAACAAAAATAAATTTAATTTTTGGTATTACATTTAACTCTTTTCTTTAAATTTTTCTCAACAGAAGTTGAATAATTGTAGTAACAAACAAGACTACTAAGATCACAAGCAAAACATATTACTTGTATTGCTATGCAAAGGACAAACAGGTTTCACAAAGTTTTAGTATAAAACTATTTTCCTTATACATTTTTGTTGTGTTCAGTAATGTTATTAACAAACATTTTATAATGAGGATCAGAAACTACATTCTATCTCATTTTCTAAGAATGAGCCACAATTTTTCATCTATTTCAGGATTGTATAAAGTACTTGTGCAATATATTTGCTAATGTCTTAAGTAATTTTTATACTGTGTTTGCAGCATGAAAACATTTTCTTTGCTGTGTGTGTGTGTGTGTGTGTGTGTGTGTGTGTGTGTGTGTCCGTGTATGGCATCCATTTTTTTTAATCTAGATTGAGTGTCCAGTGAGCACCAGTGAGTCTCCTGTTTCTGTACCTCTCAGCACTGGTGTTACTGGTGTGCACAAATATGCCTTGGCATTTTACACAGGTTCTGGGATCAAACTCAGGTCCTTATGCTGGCATACACTCCCTTTAACCCGTTGGTCATCTGCCCAGTCCCATGAAATTATTTTTAATACAAAAATCAAGCACGGTGAAATTACATATTGGATATAAAAAAAAAATCAAAGACAGAATGAAATTTTAACCTGAGTCATTTTCATCCAAATCCTATCCCTATTTTCCGCAAAGTATTGCCTTGTTTTGACATAAACTAAAAATTTCCTATACATGCACAGCCTTCCTTGCCTTCCTTGTACATTTAGAGAAAAAGTTCACCAATGTGTTTGTGCATTGCTTTATCTCTCCCTTCATTCTCATTGGTGCTTGTGTTGATTTGAGGAAGTTTATGGATTGCTGCATGGAGAAAATATCATGGTATGATTTATCATCTGTTAGGCCAAATTGGAGTCTCATTCTTTGAAAGAGTAGATACCATCTCTGGTAAATTTTAGATATGATTGTGAAGAAATGATCCAACCAATAAATACTGTGTTCTTGGAAAGTATTTTTGTGCAAAGTTCACTAGTATAAAAAAAAACTACAAAATGCACCATACATGATGGTTTCTGTCAAGTCAAGTTGATAGTACATCCTTCACCAAATGCATGTTGGACGGACATGCTTCTGCAACCATGTATATAAGTGGTTCATGCTGAGAGGAAACTAGTTAGTTAGCTTTTTTAGGCAGTTAGGGTAAGACTCACAAGGTAGGAATGACCAATGGATGTCACACCTCAGGCCTGTTGCCAGAACTCGCATTCGCATTAACATCTGCTCCAGTCTCATCCAATCAGCTCTCTCTCTCTGTCTGTCTCTGTCTGCCTGCCTGTCTCTCTCTCTCTCTCTCTCTCTCTCTCTCTCTCTCTCTCTCTCTCTCTCTCTCTCTCTCTCTCTCTCTCTCTCTCTCTCTCTCTCTCTCTCTCTCTCTCACACACACACACACACACACACACACACACACACATTCACACATACCTTATCTTACTGAGGTGTGTGTGGACTTCTTCCTGAGGCCAGAACAATCAGCTCCCTCTCTCATACCCTAGCCAGTTGTGCAGACCCTTTGAGGACTTCTGGAACTCTACCCAGGTGTGCCAAGCACTTCCTGGGACAGCTCCCCCCCTCCCTGAGCCTAGTAAATGCAAACCAGGGGCATCCTCTCTTTCCTTGTCCAGCTCCTTCTCTCGTCATCTCTCCAAGCCTGAATTTTAGGCTTTCCAATACGGGTAAGTCCATTTTCTTCTTACCAACTCTGGTGGCTTGCCTGCCAGAATGGGAAAGCTTATTCTTTTTCTATAACTTTAATGTCTTTTTTTTTAAGCACAGGCTTTTTTAGAAAATCTCTTTTTATATTTTTTTCCAGGCCCATGCTCAACTCCCTCATGGACTCCTCTTGGTTCATGCACTTCCCCCACTCCCCTAAGTCCCGTGACTAAATGTCATAGTTTATTAAGTATCCTCAATCTGTTTATATCAACTTTTTATTAAATACAGATAAAACACAGGGTTTAGAACTCAAGGTCATTCACTGAACCCCCAAAACCCCATTACAATATCAAGAAATTTAGCTTATGAATTTCGGAAATTAGGTATTTTATATCCTTCTTCTAATCAAGCAAAATAATATGAATAATTCTCTACCAATCCTCACTTAGTAATCTACAAAAGCCTTTCTCTAATAAGAATTACTCAATAATTATTGTCTAATTTATTGAGAAACAAAATACCATGTACAAGAACTCTTATTTCTGATATAAGACTCTTTGTGAGGCATACTTGTTAATAACAAGCAATGTTTTAATAATTTTACTAATACATAAGTCATGCATTTATTCCATGATATGATTAATGCCACATAAAAATACCTTTTTAAAAATAAAAGAAACTCAGGTGATCAGAATCTCATGTATTCTGTAGGATTTCTAGAATTTTATTAAACAATCAGTTCAAACACAGAACTCGGAGTTCTGTAAATCATCATTATATTTCAATGTATACGTTAGGTAAAGACACTTTGCTATGAATATTTCAATGTATACAATAGGTAAAGACACTTTGCTATGATTATAGAATAGAACAGATTCCAAAGAATTTTTGAATGTTATATTTATTTCAAATTATAGGCTAATTCACTATAGTTACATATAATAAAACCTTTACATCATGAAAAATAATAATATTTAGGACTTTTCTTTAACTTCCATAGGAAAGGGTCTTCATTTTAAGAGTTCATTTCCTTCTATATTTTTCTTTTCATTAAAAAAGAAAGAAAGAAAGAAACTACTCTTGTGGTTTACCTGGTTTCCACAGCACAGGGTCTATAGTAATCAAAGTCATTCAGCAGGATGATGGAGCACTGTAACCAGGCCATCTACAGTGGCAGTCTGTCAAAGGCAGGCTCATTTTTTAATGTAGAGAAGGAAGGAAGAAATAAAATGAAATGTCTGCCCTTTAACATTTCCGAGCAGGGAAACTGATTCAGTCTGCCCCATTCCATTTAAAGGTAATGGATGTATTTTTTTGTTCATGTTCAAGCTACAGAACTTCTGGTGGAATTCTTAAAAAAAATAGAACATTTTCTTCCTCTCAACTTCCTTTGCTTGAATGACAGCTTACTGAAGTAAATGAACCTATTTATTTGTGGATCAGGTGTTAGTTCAAAAAGATTAATGAATAGTGTGAAAGCTTTGTTTTGTATTTGACATGGAACTTTGCAAGGAATTATTTACTTTTGTTTGGTCATTTATGTATTTATACATTTTAAATATTAGTCTTGGAAATATGCTTCTTAACCAATAAATGCAGTTCTTTGAGGTATGAACAAGCAGAATATTTTAAATATGTAAAATACAACTTTTGTAGTTCTTTTAGTATTTATCTCCTAATAACATTAGGTTTTATGCATCTTAAATTTGAGGAATAAATGATTAGTATTCTGTAGTTTGTGTCTGCAACATTGAGTAACTTTCCTTCTGTGTTAGACAACATTTTGCCATTTCATTTGTAAAAGGTATATTTATTTGTTTACCTATCTTCCTCATCGAGCCCACAAATGTTATGAAGGACCCCTGCTGAATATTTTACTCTCTAAATGTAAATCTCTGATATCAGTATGATAATTGCACTGGGGTAAATTAAAGAACTGTTTACAGTATATAATCAAATTGAATTCCTAATCTCTGAGATTTCTGAATGTGGACCTTGGGTTGACCAGAAGATGTTCTAGGATAATGGTACTAAATTAAGTATTGTGGGAAAGAAATTCTAGTGAAATATCCTGTCGTGACATAAATGTCATTAAGTGCATCCCCTGAGAGGGACATGGAGGACCAGACAGGGAAAAGAATGGGAGGTGAAGATACAGTAGATTCAGTGATACTGGACCTGAAGGTTGGAGTGTGTTACCTCATGGTCAGGAAGGACTGAAGCCACCATACACTGCTGACCCTTCTCAATGGACCTTCTTATCCTTTGGGCTTGTCTCTAAAAGTGTATCCCATTACTCTTTTCCATGTCCTTCCATTCTCATGTATAAAGACACTACTGTTCGTTAGCCTTCCACCACAGGAACAATTAGAGGTAGCTCATAAAGAGGAAGGGTTGATTCTGCTCATAGATTTTGAGCTTCATTACCAGGTTGACATGGTCTTTTTAGGCCTCTGCTGTGGGGTCACCATATTGGGGGAAAAATAGGAACCAGGCAGTTTTACTCTTAGGTAGTCAGCCAAGGAAGGGCCCAAAGGGAGTTCAGCATCTGATCCAGCCCTATCTCCTCTCTCAGCAACAGCACCTCTACTCAGGGATTCTGGCCTCTTCTTGGGACAGTCCCCTGTATCCAAAGCATTCATCTCTCTTAGACTCGCCTGAGTCTGATGGCTCCAATGAGCTGCAGGAGGGGCTTACCCAGTGGACAAGGTTTTCTTGGCTGTTTATTTCTATTCGCTTGAATGTCTGAGTCCAAACACCTGTAAGGCCCATCACACCTGGAATGGGGGAGGGGAGGTTTGTTGGGGGTTTTTGTTTGTTTTGCTTTGTTTTGTTATTCCTTTTGTCTTATTTTGATACTTCCTGATAAGCAATGGGACCTTCCCTAAGTGATCCCATAGCTTCCTTTTATAATGTGAAGGAGAGAGTCTCTGCCCCCTCCTGTTCCATTTTCCGTGTGTTTGTGTGTGTGTGTGTCTGTATGTGTGTGTGTGTATTTCTAGCTATATCTATCAATACATAGATAGAAAAATAGATAATATGGATTATGTATGCATTTATGCATTTCTATATATACATATATGCATTATATGTATATCTATATATAGGTATACATACATAATATATTGAAATCTATCTTCATAGCATTTGGTCATGGTCAAAATACATTTCCATGTTCAATTTACTAATGGTATCACTTTTTTAAATTATTTTTTCTTATTATTCATAATTAGATACATTGAATGAGCAGATAATGTGTTGGTATCCCCAGTTCCAGGATTTCCCTTTTCCCTGTCCCCAGTCAGCTGGGTATCCTCCTCTGTGTGCAGTCTGGATCAGTCCATGGGGTAGGGGGTTATGGATAGCCTAGGAATCAGTCCTGTTATGCCAGCCCTAGTATGTTGTTACTGGGGGGTGAGGGGCATATATCTGTATATTCTCCCCACCAAGGCTCTCACAATCTTTCTGCCCCCTCTTCTGCTCAGTTCCCTGAGTCATGTTGGGTGAGTATTAAGGCTGCTTTTATTGTTGAGGTCTTAGGGGGTCTCTGTACTTCTGCTTTAGGTTGTGTTGAAAATCATTGGTGTCTGTCTCACTGGCTAATCCTGGGTTGACTGATTGGCTGTGGTTATAGGTCTCTTGTTTATCCCACCACTCTCTGTGGTGTTCCATGTTGATCCTCCACCTTAGGTTTGGGGTGGCTCATCTCTTGCCAGGATTTCAGCTATCGGCCTGCTGCTCGTTGGTAAGGTGGGAAAGACCACAGCTCTCTCACTGCATTCTGAAAAATAAAAACAGAATCTCCATCTGAGAGATATCAGTAGAGGTTAACTGAGTCACACATTTCTGAATTGGCTAAATTCAACTGTTAGTAGTCTCCTTGTAAATTGCTTATGAAGTGCATTTCTCTTTGGGGGCCCAAAATTTTGGTTCCTGGTGCATTTCACCCTATGTCCCCTGTTCCAGTTAAGGGCTCCCAGTCACTGAGTGGATTACTTGGCCAAATTAAAAGCTGTTGATTGCCTACCCTAGGCTTTGTCTCCTCCATTGCACAAGTGTTCATGTCTTGGTTCTCTGTTCTCTCCCAGTAGGAAGTGTGTTCAGCCTACTCATGATGGGAGACTGAGTTTCATATCAGTGGTTACTATTATCACTTTCAACATCTTTTTTTGAGCTACACAAAGTCAGAAAAAAAAAAAAACACTTCAAGTCTTTATTCTATTTTCTGGAATCAGAGATGCCTGGATCTACATTTTGAAAATTGATTATGAATAAATATTAGGGTCATATTTATTTTTTCTTCCTAAAGATATATGTTTACTTTGTATTAATTCCTATAAATTTTGGTAAAATGAAAGCCCTAACTTAATTTAAAGAAATTATGTTTTATTTTTCCTTTTATTTTTCAAAGGAACTTCTCTGGTATAATGTTAATTTTCTTATGTACTTTAAAATCATTGGAGTTTTTATTTTTAAATGATTTTATTTGATTTGTCCCATTTATGAATTTTGCCAATTAATCATATACTGAAGAGTAATGCATTAAGTTTGAGCCTTAGTTTTATGATTTTATTCCTCCTATTTTAATAATTTAAGTACTTTTGCTTTTGATGGGAAGACATAATACTTATATTAAACAATAAGTAACTAAGTTGATATGAATAATTTTGCATTAATAAAGGTTTAATAACAATTTACTCCAGTTTTGTATCTATCTCCTATGAATTCATACTTGACAGTTATGAATTAATATATACAAATAATCTGATTTTTAAAAATGTATTATTTTAAATAGTTTTATTTACTCATTTGAGAGACAGTGTGGGCACAACAGAGCCTCTTGCCACTGCAAATGAACTCCAGATGCTTGTGCCACTTTGTGCATCTGGCTTTGAGTACTGGGGTATCAAATCAGGGCTGCAGGAATTTGCAAATAAGCATCTTTAATTAGTTCTAATTGTGTGTTATGCAGGCCAGTGATTAGGAACACAATTATGTTTTGAATATGTATTTGCCTCTGAAAGCTTCTGTATAGAATGTTTGGTCACCAGATGATAGAAACTTCTGGAGGTGGATCCTATCTGTAGAAAGTAAATTCATATGGTTTTGCCTTCAATGATTATACCAGGCACCGGGTCTCTCTCTCCATTTCTTTGCTTCCTGTCAGTCATGAGGATGATTGCTTAACCCTGGTATTTATTTGTCTTTGTCTATTTCTTTCCTGGCTAGCCTGCGATAAACAGGTCACAAGGTTCTACCACTATTAATGTTGACCGAAGTAAAAAGGGCCTAGCACCCATTGCTGCATCCCCTGAAACTGAGCGCTTATTCAACACAAATAAATCTTTTCTTCCTTGTGCTATTCATATCAGGTGTTTTGGTCAAATGGATGAAAAATAACAGAATATTTGTACCAAAAAAGATATTCTTTGCAATGACTGCTTACCAATGTTGTCCTCTAATTCCTGCAGATATTTTATGGCAGTAATGTGTAAATACTTGTAGCAACAGACTACAGAAGCTCCAAACTGCTGCAAGTCCGCTTTAATGGGTGCTTCTGGTAGAAGCCTAGAAAAGTAATGCTTATAGGAATCAGAAAATAAAAACTGGGCTCATTAGATGTCACATGCTCTTGGAAATTTGATTTTAGGTTATTCATAATACATTCTGTCAAAGAATTTGACTGCATTTGTGTCTGTTTTCTGAAAGTCTGAATGAGGCTGAATTTGAAAGTATTGAATTGGTTTGTCAGAGTATTACCCATGAGAGTGTACTGTTTAGGCTGTGGTATAGTTGTTGCTAGCTGTAATTAGCCGCATTTATGTAAGAATTGGTAGCAAAACCAGAGTAAAGATATGAATGTTTTTGAAAAACAGTTTGACATTTAATGTGTTGATCAAGAGGAGATATTTTTTTAAAGAAATTAGTGTCATTAAACAGAAGTGAATTCCTTTGTAACAGGAGTAGAGAGAAGCTTTGGAGGGCATTTATGTTATTATCTAGATTTCACCCATTCCATAGTCAAATGTGTGAAGGTCTTAATTCATTCTGTGACTACAGAAGGCCTGTCTCAAAAAGCAGAACTTGGGAAAGTGTTCCTCACTGGTAAATTTCTCCAGGTTCAACCTCCCAGACACAAAGAGGTCACTGTCCTGTGCTCTTTCTGTCACTCCCAGTGGTGGTAGACATTGTCATCCATGAGATACTGGGCACCTAGGCACAGGAAGTATGTGGAAGAATGAGAAGCCTTGTCATATGTGACCCAATTAGGATCCCTGCGTGTAGCTCTGGAATAGGCTCTGCATGAAACTTGGACACTAAAGCTCCAGTAGTAATAGGGAAGTAAGGAAGTTAAAATGTGACATATATATGAGTTATTTGCCAAATAACTGTACAATTACTAAAACACCTCGTCAGAGGGAAATCGGAGACCTTGTGAAAAGCAAGGCTACTGAGGTGGTAGTTCCCAAACCCTTTAAGCTCCAGACCTTGGTCTTTGAAGCCAAGCATGGCCATAGGACTTGGTGTCCCATGTTTGTGTATTGATCTTACCTGTGTTGCTCAGTGTCCCTAGTTTTTCCCTTAGGAATACCTTCTTGGGAGCTATATAACTGTTTTTCTTTAATCTTAAGGGGGCTTAAAGGTAAATATTCTCCATGAGGCTCAGCAGAGAACTTGGACTTTAAACAACATGGAGATTTTGAACTGTTGAGGGGCAGACTTTGACCAAACTTGTGTGAGTAAACAGTTGCCAACTGTATCAAAAGTAGCTGGGATCATTCACAAGAGACTCTGGAGATGAAAGGGTGTGAGGAAAGAGCTCAGACCCTCCCCTGAGCTCTCCGAAGCCTCTGCACCAGCTGTTTGCAAGAATGAATCGGATTCTGCAGCTTCAGGGAGACAGGAAGCACATGGATGACAGTAGGTCAAGGGACAAAGAACTCCATTAAGCAGCTATGGGAAGGTCATCATGTAGCAGGGTGAGCCGGGGTTAGAATTTAGATAACACCCAGAAAAAATCCTATTGTGCCCCCCAAATTAAGGAATACCTGAGTTCTTGTCTACAAAGTTAAAGAATTAAAATCATAGACAACAACATAGTAAGGTAGAGTGGGAGACTTTATTATTTAAGGGAACATGGGGAGTTACAGAGTTCTCCAGCCACCAGTGTGGGGAGAAAATGTGGAGAGTTTAACAGAACTTAGGTTGTTTAGCTAAACAAACAAAGTGGAAAGATCATAAGAAGAAAAGATTCAGGTGGAAGAGAAATCCAGCCCTTCACCACAGGCTTTGGTGGGGGCTGGGAGACCTTACCTGTCCCTAGAGAGACAGAGGTTCTTCTTCTAGGCTATGTGGGTGAGGAAGAGGCTGGATGAACTGTTCAGTCAGTATTTCCTGCCCTAGGTGGGCAGGGAGACCATTGATTGACCAATAAATTTTAGTGCCTAGGTTTAGGCTAGAGACACCTCCCACTCAAGGGGCAGGTGTCTATGGAGCTTCCTGACCCATCACAATCATCCCATCCTGTTATGGTACTTTGGTATGGTAAGGCTGCTTTGGGGGTCTCCATACTCCACACATGCTCTCAGGTGAAGTCCAATCAACTCATTGGTTCACCAAATTTTGATTGTGCTGCACTAATGTTTATTCTTTTAACATATTTTTTGGGGGGGTCTTTTGCCTGTGCCCTATCTGGGTGTGTGTTCAAGTCTCCTTTGGGGGTGGAGAGACAAAAAAGTTTGATGCAAGAAATGCTTATCATTCCACCTGGTGGCAATGTTTGCAATGTTAATGATACCCTCTGGGAGGAAGTACATCACTGGAGTTAACACTTAAGAGGTCACACATTGTCCCTGGTCTCTTGTCTTATCTTTACTCAGCCTCTTTGCCACAAAGTGAAGAACCTATTCTCTCTCAAGCTCTCACTGGCATGAGGTTCCATCCATGATTGTGAAACCAGGCAACTGTAGAGTGAACTCTCTGAAACCACAGCAAAAGTCAGCATTCCATCTTTCTACTTGTTTCCTGAGGCAGTTGATGACAGAATTAAAAAACAAAACAAAACAAATAAAAAAAAACTAAGCATCATATTTTTATTAAAAGTAGTTAAAAGAGCTCTTCTTTTCACAAAATATCTGTATTAGTCAGGGTTCTCTAGAAGGAACAGAGTTGATAGAATGGATATATAAAAAAAAAGGAATTTACTGAGACAGCTTACAGTAGTCCAATAGTAGCAGTCTGTAGGCCCACAGGTAAGGAACCAGTAGCTGTTCAGTCCACGTAGATGGATGTCTCAGCAGTCCCAATCCAGCTCAGAAGGCCTGATGAATCCCTGGGGAGCGGCTGCTCTTCAGTTCACAATGTGAGGCCGAGGAACTGTGTTCCGATGTCCAGTGAGGGCAAGTCACGAACCAGCACCAGCAGCCGGGGGGAGGAAGGAAGAGCATCTCCTTCCCTTTAAGTTTCCTTATATTAGTCTCCTTCTGGAGGGCCCACCCAGGATTACTATGGATTAGCTCAAATTGACAAGCTTAACCATCACAAGTCTTCTCCAAATCCCAAAAGGGATTTTCAATCCTTTCTGCAGGCAAGCTCAGGGATCCACCCAAGATTATTATGGATTAGC
>PVHP010000402.1:0-97070 GCA_004024765.1 Zapus hudsonius | reverse complement strand
CAAGCTCTCACTGGCGTGAGGTTCCATCCATGATTGTGAAACCAGGCAACTGTAGAGTGAACTCTCTGAAACCACAGCAAAAGTCAACATTCCATCTTTCCACTTGTTTCCTGAGGCAGTTGATGACAGAATTAAAAAACAAAACAAAACAAATAAAAAAAAAACTAAGCATCATATTTTTATTAAAAGTAGTTAAAAGAGGTCTTCTTTTCACAAAATATCCTTTTCACAAAAAAGTATATTCAGTGATATATATATATATATATATATATATATATATATATATGTATATATTATCCTGACTTTATCATTCTTAATATAAATTTGTATAGATCACATTGTACCCTATAAGTATGTGTAGTTATTTGTCAACATAAAAAGTAAAATCTTGGAAACAGCTTCACTATTTTTTACTGGTTTAATTGCTAAATAAATAAAAAATATAAACAAAGAAATTGTATGTATACATTATTTAATGATGGCCTCTCCTTTCTTACTGGATTGATGTTGAGAATTACTTTTTTTTAAGTGGGAAAAGCAAATTTAAATATACTGTGAATAATTCAATGCCAGCTTTTTAAACAAGACAATAAATGCATACACTTCAGTGTCTGTGTGCATGCTTTCTATGGCTGTATTGTATCTTTTTAAATAAATATGTGAAAAAAGATATGGTCAGTTACAAAAGATGTGAGATTTATTTCCAGAGGAAACTACAAAGACTTTTGTAATTTCTATGATGAAAGTGAGCATTTTGTTTTGAAATACAAATATTTAAGAAGCATTTAAATTATATTACAGCTCAAGGCAAGGTTATGTGTAGATATTTAATAACAATTATGTCTACAGTTATTTTTAAATTCATTCAATTTATCCTTTTTTACAATAATTTACTTTTAGTTCAGCTATAACTACCTGTATGGATAAAGTTTAGTCTCAGAAGTAAATAATTGGCAACTACTTCATCTTGGTGTTTATTTAGTTTTGTCTTTTATCTTTATAATATTGTCTATTTACATATGGAACTGATTTACACTAGTACTTTCTTAAAGAACGCAGAATCTGGGTTTTCTATATAAATGTATAGAGCACATAACTTTAAACAATGTTATTAGTGATAATTTAATCCCTAAACTCTTTTTTTTTCTTTTTTATAAATAGTAATCATTACTTTTAGTTTTGGTAGTATCTATGTGAGTGTTGGAAACTCTTGTTGACTATAAAGGAAGTTGTATTTGTGCTTAGTGAAGTCATGAGCTCCTGGCAGTTTTTCTCAATAGCTGAAATTTACTGTCTCAATCAGTCACCTAACTGTTTCTCTGGAGAGATGGTTTGCAAATTTATCCTGGGACTAATGCTCTACTTATCATTCACAGTCGACAGCAGGTAAAGTGCTAGCAAAACAGCCTGAGGACCTGAGTTTGGATCCCATAACCCACATAAACACTGGGTGTACATGGCAGCCCACCTGTAATCCAGCACTCAGGAGGTACTCAGCAAACAGACAGGATATCCCATGGGCAAGCTAACTAGCTAGACCAGCCAAGTTGGTGAGTGTTGCATTCAAATACGCAAATGCCAGCTCCTGATTTAGGAAATAAGGTTGAGAGTTATCAGGGAAGACACCTTACATCAGCCTCCACATGGATTTAACACATACTTGTATACACACATATTTGAATACTTGACACTTAGTTTATAGCTCACCTTTCTTGCTCAAATTCATTAGGGAATCATGTTTGAAATACCACCTATGATTTTATGAGCCAAGGCAAGTTTACTTAGCCTAAACAAGCCTCAAATTCACTGTGTAGCTCAGATTGACCTTAAATTTATGTTCCTCTGTCTATTTCTCCTGAGTTCTAGATTACAGTCCTGTGAACACACCCAGGGGAGTTTGTTAACTGCTCTCTACTTTGGAAGATTGAGAACAGGTTTGTCTTCTTCAAGGAACCTCATTCTTTTAGGTAGTACAGTCTTTGGAAACATGTTGTAGACTGCACATGCTGTTGGGATGAATTTACAAACTCGGGTGTTTATGGGAGGAAGAAGGGATTTATTTGATGCTTACAGATCCAAGCAGAGAGAGAAAAAAAATCACCAGCAGCAACTCCAAAGCAAGCACACTCCAGCAGCCAAGCAACAGGGACTCTGGCAGAGCTCAGACTGCTCTGGGCATAGTTTAGCATGGGATTCCAGATCTGCCCCCAGTAGCAACTTTGGGCTGGACCCTAGGATCCCTCCAAAATGACACCTTTCAAGATACAAGCTTTAAAGAAACTTCTGAATCTATTGAGAGACATCCATTCAAACTACCACACACATCAATAGATTATTCTTACTTGAGAATTCTGCTTGTGAGCATTTGCATAATGTAGAACCTCCAAGTCTTCAATGTGTTCTATCTTCATTTTATAATTCCAGGGTGATTTCTTTAACAATAGAAAGGGTATTCTGTAATTTTTTCTGTCATTTTATAATTCCAAACTATTACATCTGTTTCTTTTTTCTGTTTTTTTTTTTTTTCTAAGTAGGGTCTCACTCTAGCCAAGCTAAACTGGAATTCACTGTGTAGTCCAAGGCTGACCTCACACTCACGAAAATCCTCCTACCTCTGCATCCTGAGAGCTGGGATCAAAGGCAAGAGCCACTCCATCCAACTCACATCTTTTTATGAAGATTATCAAATATAAGAAGCAATTCATAGCAGTGAGGGATAATTTCATGTATACGGTTTCAGTTCTTTGAGTTATATTTAGATTTATACATGCCAGTTGAAATCTAATCTGATTTTATGAAATAGGAATTTTTATGTTATTTTTAAAACTTTTTATGATGAATCTCAATATAATTGCATATCAATTTTCTGGAATCCAATTTTTCATTAAATGATGTGAAGGGCATGATTAGTGTATCCGTAAATGAAATAACTTTAGGAAAATTAAGCAAAATCCATTAACATAGTAAATATGGTTGTGATTCATACATAAGAAATATAATTTCTAATAAACTCATATTAAGTATTTCCTAGAGGTTGTATTGAATAACAAGATAAGTCATTTTTTTCTAAAAATTTATATCCTTGGGGGTTTCTAGAGATGGTGTGATGGTTGAAGGCAGTTGCCTGCAAAGCCTGACAAATGGGCTGGATTCCCCACTAATCCACATAAAGCCTAATGCACAAAATGAATCTAGAACTTGTTTGCAGTGGCAGGAGGCCCTGGTAAACTCATACTCTCTCTTACTCTCTCTATTGCCCTCTTTCATCTCTCTCTGTCCCAAATAAATAATATTAAAAATGTATATCTTTAGTTAAAATGAAACATGTTCAGTCTTTGAAAACATGTATTTGTTGACACCCATTTCTGAATATGTTACTATTGTACATAAGAAAATAATTTTCATGAGAATTACCAGGTTATTTTAATTTAAGTCCTGCTCAAAAACAATACAACTTCATATTACAAGGAAATTTGAAAGCACAGAAGTAGGTGCTCAGACTTGATGACCCCGTAGCCTCACTGAGTACACCAATAACACCACCAACATCACAAGAGTGAAACCAAGTAAACCATTCCTGTGTCATTTCATCTGTGAGCATTACACTAGTCGTGTTTATATTCAATGCCATGGATTCCCTGAAATACCCTGCTTTACTTTATCTCCCATATTTCTATTTGTTACTTGCATGTGTTCATTCATTGCAAATATTTCTAGTGGGATTTGGAACTAGTTCTTTGACCTTGTGTTAATTAGAATTGAGTTTAATTTCCAAAGGTTTCTTTATTAAAATTTTTATTTGCATGCTTTGTGAGGCATTGAGTATTTCTACTATTAATTTACAGTTAATGTTTTTTTAAATAGTATTCATATGATATCTCTTCATAGAGGATTATGTGTGATTCTTCTGATGAATGAGCTGGAGAATTCCCAATATTCCCACAGAAAAGAATGCATATTGTGTTATTGGTTAGAGTGATCCATAAATATTGGGTTTATTTGGTCAACATTACTTAAGGTCTTTTGGACTTCCTTTTTTTGTTTGTTTGTTTGTTTCTGGCATGATGGTGATTTGCATGTGCATGCATGGTTTGAATGTTTATGTGCACATGCTCTTAAAGGCACCAGAGGACAGAGGCATTGAATGTCCTTCCTCTCTCACTGGCTTGCCTATTTCCTTGAGATGGAGTCTCACTCTGAATACAGAGGTGCAGGTTTGGTGATCCACAACAACTTTACTATCTCTTGTGTTTTATAGATATGTGTGGTAATGGCCTAATATCAATGAGGTCCAGCAAAATTGAACTTAAGTGCTATCAGTCACTCTTAGTCTCTTGACTTCTGGCCAGTCTTCCAGCCTGTCTCCTTAGCCATCCCCCTGGTCAACTTTTATGAGAGAGAGAGAAAGAGAGAGAATGAATATGGAATTTGGGTATGTCAGTGCTTCTAGCACTATCATTCATTTTTGTCTTATTTGTTTTGAAGCTTTTATATTTGAGGTATTCCTGAGGTGAGTGTGAATTTTCAGCTATACATATGCAAAGAGCTATCTGAGCTCATGCCTGGAGTTCCTGAGGTTTGCCAATAAGTTGAACTTGGAGCTTGCATGTTTTTGGAGGTGCTAGTGATGGGTTTCTCTCTCTGCATGTATCTGTGAAAGGGACCAGCCCTTTACTTCATTATTGAACTTCCCCTGGATCTGTTACTTTCATAAATATTTTCCTCCCAAAACTGTGCTGGTTTGGAGATTCATGCCCGCGCCATGAGGTTGACTACCACAGCATCTTTAATCATGAGGTAGCATGCTATTTCATTTCTGCCACCCTGTCTTTTCTAAAACTTGCATTCTGCATTATGACATGTAACTCTTCTTTATGTGTATATATCTGTGTGTATGTGTGATATAGCTTTATTTGTGATATTTGTTTTATCTTTTTCTATAAATGATCTGCATTTCTCATTGAAATTTATCAAATTGGTCTATTGAAGTCTATAGAACTGACGTAGTGAAGGACAGGATGGTACAACTATGTTAATATCTATTGAACTTGGTGGTCAGAACATCACTATTGTGGAAAGAGGGAAAGGTTCAATCCTGGAATTCACTATGTAATCTCAGGGTGGCCAAGAACTCACAGCAATCCTCCTACCTCTGCCTCTGGAGTGCTGGGATTAAAGGCATTGCTGTAAGGTTGTAGTGTGCCTGTTTTCATATCCACTAGGGTTTCCTTTGTGGTGAAGATGGAGCTCTGAGAGGACATTAGCTCTCCTCCTATGTTTCCATGCCACTGGTGTCTACCACACTGGGAATTTTAAAGGGATTTTTAGAATTGTTCTGTGAAGGTCTAGAGAAGCTTTTGTTGACAGTGCTGAGCAAGCTTGCAGCCCTGTCCAAAGCCAGAAGACATGGGTATCTGACATGATCCTGCCATCCTTCAATGCCCTTCTCCAATTTTCACATCTTTCTAGATAAGTGTTGCAGTCAGCCACACGTTGCTGGGATGAATCTTCAAACCAGGCACAATTTGGGGGAGGAAAGGATTTATTTAAGCTACAGATCCAGGGGAAGTCCCATAAAAATGAAAGAAGCTGATCCTCTTTCACAGGTCCAAGCAGAGAGACAATCCCATCACCAACATCACACACAGAATAGAAAACAGGCAGGGAGGACCATGAGAGCCAGGAGAGAATTCTTTCACTTTTTATAGCCCTAGGGTGGGGTTTTGTAATTCTATCCCAGACTTAATGGCTTTTGAGTTTCTGGAATTTCCTTCCTGCACTGCCCACACAAGAAAGGATGTTTATATCTAGCTTCTTTGAGCTTCCTTACATCCTTCCACCTACTGAGAGGCTGCCTTCCTGTGAACATCCTCAGAGACCCACCCAAGATTACTTGAAAGGTCAAGTTGACAACAAAATTTAACCATCACAATAAGCACTTCTTCCTGGAGGCTGGTTGTGTTGGTTTGAAGGTAAAGTGACCCCAGTGGTCTCATGTCTTTGTGATTAAGCCAGCTGATGTGACAGGTAACACCCTGTTACCTATTCTTGCCACGCTTTCCTTGACATGATGAAACTTCTCCTTGGAACTATAAGCAGAAACAAGTCTTTTCCTTCCATAAGATACTTCTGGTCAGGGGTTTTGCCTGAGGAATGAAAAAGGTAACTGCTATACTGGCTATGCCAACGTATTTATTTGTTTTTTTTTAAGGTAGTTTATCTAGTTTATATAATAATAGAATTTCACTGTTTGGAATATTAATCTGTTTCTTAAATATCACATTCTTTAGAAATGCCTTTAGAGCTAATGAACACATTTTAAATTCTTCAGTTTGTATTAAGTACTAAATTTTTCATGATAACACATGCTACAATGGAAATTGTTTTACATGGAAAGTCCTTGGGATAATATTCCCTTGGAATTCCTGAGACAAAAATCTTGATGAAAGAGATGTACACTTAAAACATTATTTAGCACTTGTTATCACAGCTTCATGAAACCTTAACATCTGACTAGAAATGAGTTTTCATCATGAAACAAACAAAATCTTATACTGAGAGCTATTTATCATCCATTTATGAAATGGTTGAAAATTGGTCTGCCAATGCAAAAAATATGTATCCCATTGTCTATTTATGTTATTCAATATTCTTTTCCATAAACACTCAAGGATATTAAGAGCCTTCAGATTCATATATTGCTTTGTGTATTTTGACCTTCATATTTTAAACAGTCTTCAGACTCCAAATGATCTCAACTGGCATAATGCCAAGCTCTTTTGAAAAGAACTGTTTTGCATCTCATTTTTTTCCTATCTAAACTGTGCCAAATACAGAGAGCACCCAGACACGTAGCATTGGAGTAAAAAAGCATCATAAACTTTTCTGGTCCATTTAAAAATTTCATTAACTTTCATTGATCTACGGTGATATATTTTTAAACGCCAGTCCTAAGATCATTCAAAGTATAAGATAAAATGCACTTTGTTGGTGTTCTTGTCAAATGGCTCCTGGCTATAACATTTTTTTTGCTACTGAATAAGTTTCACTAAATATCACAAAAGTCTGAAGCTAAGATATGGTATGAATTAGGATGTATTATTTCACATTTAGCTGAATACTATTTATAGGATAATTATAAAACCTAATAGGAAAAGAAAATAAATGAATGTGAAATCAAAATTATAAGCTTTAATTATAAGCTTTAAATCCAAAAAGTGCATACATGTACTACATTCTTCCTTGGGTAATTAATTATTTATATACCATATCTGAAGCCTCATGGCTGTTGATTTCTTCCATGAAATTTAGTAAAAATTTCAGACTACCAAGCATTATTTTAGTAGATTTTGTCTCCCTCATGTTTTTTTTTCTATTCAAGTAAGTAAGAAATATTTAAACATCTGCAATAATACCGTTGAACACTCATAAAGTGCCAATCATTGTATTGTTCAGAGACTCAACCTTTCAGCCCTAATACCTCTCCAGCCTGCTTTTATCCAGGATGTGAAGTGGAACATGCTTTTAACAGTGAGGGAAAACAAGTAATTGAATTGTGCTTTTGGAAATAGTTTAAAGACTTAGACTTCATGGGTTTGTATTTTGTTTTTTCTTCATCTTCTTGTTTCTTTATGCTTAGAAAATGCCATGCTGTCAATACATCCCCTCCAGCCTATGAAGAGAAGAAAACACAGATATTAAACAAGGAGCCTGGTACACCTGGGTCAGAGAAGACATCAGTGAGTGGCAGAATCTGCTTTTCAACACCTCGAAAATGTCTGTTTCCTTATTTTTTGTCAGTCTATGATTGACGCTGTTTGATTTCCTTTAGTTACCAGCTGAATAAGTATACTAACTGACATTAAGGTCCGCCCCGTCCAGTGTGTCAATACACAAGGTGAATGTGGCTTTTTAAATAACTGTGTTTACATAATAACCAGACACAAACACTTACACTTGAGCTTGTGCAGCCCAAAAGACCAGTCATTACAAATGTAAATGTGTTCTACTTCTTAATTATCTATTCAAAATGAGGAATTTTTGCCTGGTGTTTCATGATTCTAAATCTTCATATCATCAACAAAGAAATGCAAGCTTAACTCCCTTCTTAGTAGAATGAATATGTTCTCTGAGAGATGGGGTATGGATGCGAGAGACACCGTTATGGCTGTATCTTTCCTTGTGTTTTCCTGTCCTGTTTTCACTCTGTGTCAACTATGGTCACGTCATATGATAATTAACAGAAAATACTCCCACCTGCCCACTAGCTCCTGCGGTTCTACTGCAACCTGGTTCCCGCGGTTTCCCACACGATATATAGTCTGTGGGTGGCCAGTGATAGGCAGTTGAC
Source organism: Zapus hudsonius (assembly GCA_004024765.1). Lineage (NCBI taxonomy): Eukaryota > Metazoa > Chordata > Mammalia > Rodentia > Dipodidae > Zapus > Zapus hudsonius. Next base: position 88,720 of record PVHP010000402.1, on the reverse strand, counting down.
CCCCTTCCCCATGTTACCTTGTCTCCAAGGTGTCCCGCACCCCCCTAGCAGGCTACATAGGATCTGTCACCACACTCTCTTCTTACTAAGTCCCCATAGCCCCACACCCTCCTCTAACAGGGTACCCCCAGTATCACCATCAAAGTCCAGCCAGTGATCTGAGGGCACACACACAGATTAAACAAGTGAGGGCCCAACCCTACCAGTGGGGCCCAGTGTACTCCCAGAACGCACTAGCAAAGTGCAGTCAGATCAAAGGAATTCCACCAATCACCCCAAGTGGAATCAAAATGGGCAGGTCTCAACACACGAATATAGCAGCAGTTGAGGAAACCACGCCAAATGGCAACAACAATACCACTAAAGAGAGAAAGCAGAGGCAGGCCCAGGAAGACACGACACTAAATCCCGATCATACTGGCACAGATCTTAAGGAGAACTTAATGTTAGTCATGCAAGAAAAGATGGACCAACATAATGAAAGGGTACAAAGTCAGCTCATTAGCTTTGCCACCAGGCTTAATATAATTGAGTAGAACCTAATGAACTTCAGAAGAGACATATCAGAATTAAAGACAAACCTGCATACTGAGGGTATCAAAAACCAGCTTTCCAAATTAACCGAAGATATCTTCAAATATAAGAATGACTGTCAGGAAGAAGTAATTAAATCAAACCTTGAAATAAAAACACATCTCAACAGGATAATAGAAGCAACCCAAAAAGAAGTTGCAGAAAACAAAAACCATATTGAAATACTAAGAACATCCCTAGAATTTCTTACTAACAGGATTAACCACTGGGAAAACGGAACCTCAGAGATGGAAGACAAAACAGAGGAGAATTCACGAGAAATCAGAATCTTGACAAAATTCAAAAAGCAAGTGAACAAGTCTCAAGGGAATTGTGGAATACCATAAAAAGACCTAATCTCAGGATCATGGGGATCCCAGAAGGAGAAGAAAACCAAGCTGGAGTCATAGAAAATATTTTCAACAGAATTATTCAAGAAAACTTTCCATACTTGGCAAGAGATAGCCCTGTACTTGTAAAAGAGATATGGAGGACCCCAAACAAATTGGACCAAAGGAAGAGCACCCCAAGACATATTGTAGTTACAATGCCAAACATTGAGGATAAAGAGAGAGTCCTTAGAGCAACGAGAGAAAGGAAACTCACTTATAAAACAAAACCTATCAGAATCACCTCAGACTTCTCCAGAGAAACTTTAAAAGCCAGGAGAGCTTGGAACAAAGCGATCCTAGGCCTAAAGAAGTACAGATTCCAACCTAGACTACTGTACCCAGGAAAGTTATCCATCATAATAGATGGAGAAATGAAAGTATTCCATGAAATTAACCAGCTCTACAATTACTTGAACACAAAGCCAAGACTTCAGAAGATACTTCATGAGATATCCCATATAGAGGAAACAAACATTCAACCACATCAAAGGAACAGATAACAAGCAAGGTAACACCAAAGCGATAATAACAACAGCTCAGATACTAACCCCCATGTTCTCTCCAACAAGGCAGGTTTTAAAGCAAACCTCACAGTAATAACTTTGAATGTAAATGGACTCAACTCTCCTATAAAAAGACACAGGATCTCAGGTTGGATCAGGAAAATGGACCCTTCCATCTGTTGCCTTCAAGAAACACACCTTATTGCTAAAGATAGCAACCTACTGAGAGTAAAAGGGTGAAAAACAATTTTCCAGTCATGTGGAAATAATAAAAAAGTGGGTGTAGCAACTGTAATATCTGACAATATAGACTTTAAACTGACAACAATAAAAAAGGATGATGATGGCCACTTCCTTCTCGTCAAGGGAAAGATACAACAGGAAGACATCACTATAGTAAATATGTATGCACCAAATGCAAAGGCCCCTCAGTTCATTAAGCATAAATTACTCAAAAACAAAGCAGATATAGATGCCAACACCATCATAGTAGGAGACTTTAACACTCCACTGTCATCACTAGACAGATTGTCCAAACAAAAGACAAGCATGGAAATAAAGTTGCTAAATAGCACCATAGAGAAACTAGGGATAAAAGACATTTACAGAACATTCAATCCCAAGGACAGAGATTACACATTTTTCTCAGCACCACATGGAAACTTTTCCAAAATTGACCATATACTGGGCCATAAATCATCCCTCAACAAATTCAGAAAGATCAATGTAATCCCCTGCATCATATCGGACCACAACACATTAAAGCTAGAAATTAACAATGGAAGAGGATCCAAAAATTTCAGTAGATATTGGCGACTGAACAACTCACTCCTGAACAATGAATGGGTCAAACAAGAAATCAGACAGGAAATCCGGAATTTCCTAGAAACAACTGATAATGAGGACACAACCTTACTGAATTTATGGGACACAATGAAGGCAGTCCTCAGCGGAAAATCTTTGCACTAAATGCCTTCATAATGAAGACAGAGAGGTCTCAAATCAACCAGCTATCTTCCCACCTAAGGTCATTAGAACAGAGGGAAAAATCCAACATTAGGAGCTCGAGACACAAGGAAATAATTAAGATCAGAGCTGAGATTAATGACTTGGAAACAAAGAAAACAATTTTAAAAAATTGACAAATCAAAGAGTTGGTTCTTTGTAAAAGTCAACAAGATTGACAAACCCCTGGGCAATTTAATCAAACAAAAAAGAGAGAAGGCCAAAATTAACAAAATAAAAAATGACAAGGGCGAGATCACAACAGATCCTGAAGAGATTGGAAGAATCATCAGGTCATACTTCCAAAACCTATATTCCACAAAATTAGAGAACTTGGAAGAAATGTATAAATTTCTGGACACCTACCAACTACCAAAGCTCAGACCAGAGCAGTTAAAGATCCTAAACAACCCGATAACAATCACTGAGAATGAATCGGTAATCAAGAACTTCCCCAAATGGAAAAGCCCAGTTCCAGATGGTTTCTCAGCCAAGTTCTACGAAACCTTCATCATAGAACTGAAACCTCTCTTTCTGAAGCTTGTCAGGGGCATAGAAAAAGAGACTAGGCTCCCAAACTCCTTCTATGAAGCTACCATCACCCTAATTCCCAAACCAGACAAGGATGTAACAAAAAAAAAGAAAACTACAGACCCATATCCCTGATGAACTTGGATGCAAAAATCCTAAACAAAGTCCTAGCAAACCAAATACAAACCCATATCAGGTCTATAATTCACCCTGACCAAGTCAGATTCATCCCAGGGATGCAGGGATGGTTCAACATACACAAATCAATAAATATAATTCACCACATTAACAAACTCACCTGCAAAAACCACATGGTCATCTCAATTGATGCTGAGAAGGCTTTTGACAAAATTCACCACCACTTCATGTTCAAAACCCTGGAAAGAATAGGCATAGATGGCCTATACCTCAACATGATACAGTCAATATATTTCCAAAGAGAAGTCCATAATGACAAGAAATATAATTGACAAGATCAGAAAATCTGCCTTGCTTTTTCCCTTCAGCAGGAAGGAAGTAGTGTGAGTTGAATGGTACAAGCAGGACTGGACTGTCACACCTCAAGTCCCATCTTCAGTGTCATATTTCCTGCAGAGAGGCTCTACTCCTTAAAGTACCATAAACTTCAAGAACTGTATCAACAGCTGGGATTGGGTATCAATTACAAGATTATGGGAGAACTTTTATATTCAAACTACCTCACCCTTGGTATATTTGAAAAAGAAACATGCATCAATGCAATGACTATGAAATTTGCAAGTATAGAGCAGAGGAAAGCAAAGGAAGCCAAAGAGGAAAGAGCTGTATATTTCAGAACTGATCACAGAAGGAAGGTCTTTCAGAGCAGCAATGTGAAGACGGCTTCACTGCTGTGCCAGCTCATGGAATCTTTGAACAGTGAGAACTATATATTTATTTATTTACTCATGTCATTATTTTGATTAGCATAAAACCTCATGGGATTTGCCATGATAATTTCTCATGATTAATATTCATCTTGCACATATTCACCCAACATCACCCTCTCTTTCCCACTTTCTGCTGATCTTTTGAGCTCCATCTATCAGAGCAAGAACAAATTATTTTTATGGAGACTAATGACAAGAAAAAGATGAAGTAAGTGCAATCAAAATCAGAAATAGGGGCTGGAGAGATGGCTCTGTTATAAAAGTGCTTTCCTGCAAAGCCTAACAACCTGGGTTCAGTTCCCCAGTACACACCCTCAGAAGCCAGGTGAACCAAGCAGGGCATGCTTCTGGATTTTCTTTTTTTTTGCAGTGGCTAGAGGCCCTTGAGCACCTATATACTTAGTCTCTCTCTCTCTCTCTCTCTCTCTCTCTCTCTCTCTCTCTCTCTCTCTCTCTCTGTCTTTCCATCTTTCCCTTTTTCTCTCTGCTTCCAAATAAATAAATAAAATATTTTTTGAATGATCAATACTGTTTGATTAAATTTAGCCCAGTGCTCTTCTGTAGTATAATGAACTTTTGCAACCTAACTTAGTATCTAAGGAAACCCAAGAATATATTCTTTTTTTATAGCTAAATAATATAATCAACCTTAGTGTGATTTAAAAATAAATATATTCAGATCATCACCATCTATGTATCTTTTTCATATTTAGTTCCAATAATTAGAAACATTGCAAGAGCAAATCTTAAAATCAGCAACAGTCTTGAAAATGTTGCCAAAATTTTAATTTATTCTAAGTTAGGATGAGAAGTCAATAAGGGTTGTAAATTGCAAAAATGTGACCATTTATCCATTTCATAAAGAAAAGAAAAAAAATAGCCTTGCAGTAGTACATAGAGGATGGTGTATGAAAATATGATAGGTATTTTAAGACTTTGATCCCAGAGAAATAAAACAAGCAAGGGATCCATCAAAGTGAGAGTAAAATGTGAAGATACAGGTCAAGTGCTCCCAAAGCTGCTATGCTCTAAGTCTGGAACTTTATAGGACTGGAAACCTTGGTCACATCCGTGTGTAGAACTGGAGACCTGGGTCACAGTCATGTTTAGGACTGGAGACCTTGGTCGCATTGTGTTTAGAACTGAAGGCCTTGGTCACATCCATGTTTAGGAAACATCCAAGCTTCTGGGTGGGATTCTTGCATGTTTACATTTAGTTACAACTGGGCTAATATCAATTTTTGTAATACACAATTAATCAATGAATTGGGTTAAAGAATTGAAATAATGTCAAAGTCTGTGGCTGTGGAAGTGAAGAACAGGAAATTGAAGTTCACTAAATTATGAAAAAGAGAAAAACAAGGAATGACATTGAGAAATTTCAGCATTGATGCCAAGTGAATTTTATTCTTTGTAAATTGGTATGTTGTTTTCATGTGTGAATGAATCTATTTCCTGATAAAGACTTGTGATTTCAGAAAAAAATATATCTCTGAAGGTTTGTGATTAAAAACATGCTATAAAACCACTGAGCTAAAAATTAGTGTTTAAAGGTCTCATGCTTTCAGTAATAATTGACAGTTCATGAAAAAAATATATTGAACTTGAGAAGGAAGATAGTATTGAATGGAAAATATGGCATTTATTAAGTAAATATTTTTTGGAGAAATGAATATGTCCGTTGCATATTTCTTACAAGTAAGTATTTGTAAGGTACCTTTTTAGGGAAGAGTGTACTTTCCAAATTATTTATGTGTTTTCTCAACATGAGACTGTTGTTCCCTGTGTATGGAAAAGAAAGTAAATTTGTCAGATTATTTAGAAATTAAAGTCTTAATTTATTTTGAGATACTTTTAGTGGCAGATATTTTTACCTCGATATTATTGCTGGCATGTTATATTGCATAATAAAATTCAAATTTGTCATTATGTAATGACAAAATGAGCAGTTGTTTATAAATTTTAATCTTTTAAATGACCTTGTAATCTCTGTGGTAGCTACATACACACACACACACACACACACACACACACACACACACACACATTGATTCATTTGCAATGCTAGTCTTCTTACAGTGTCTCAGAGATGGAATACCCAGCATTTTTAAGGAATCCTATAGAAAGAATCAGAAACAATTTAAAGAATACCTTTTACCTAAGCTGGAAGAAATCATCATGAATGGTATTATAGTAACAAGGTCATCAGATTGAAACATCTCCCCTCCCTCCCAAGCAAGAGCAAACTAAAAGAATGTTCCATAAGCATGATGAAGGTAAAAGAAACAGTTAAGGTAGAAAAAAAGGTATATGTGCTTTTTTTTAGAAATCAGATAAAAACAGTTTCTCCCATCCAACTTTTAGTCTTAGCCTAAATCAAGTTTTAAGAGTAAATTTTCTTAGAAATTTAATAAGTAATTAATCAACAGACATCCAAAATTAAAAAGTAAAACAGAAGGTTATTTAGAATAAAGCAAACATCACCCAGACAGAATTGATGACCAGAGAAGTCAAGAAAGAGAAGATAGCCAATTGAAAATGAAATTAATGGAAAAAGGTAAAAGCTTGTAAAATGATATAATTTAAAGAACTTGAAAATAGGATGACTAATTATGAGTTAGAAAATATGATCCAATTTAAAGATATTTGATATTACTATGAAACATACCAGTGAGAAGAAAAAGATTTTTCTCTCATCCAAGTACTAACATGGCCCAACCCTGCTTAGCTTCCGAGATCAGATGAAATTGGGCCTGTTCAGGGTGGTATGGCCATAGACAAGAAAAAGATTTTTAAATGACATTTTTATTCTCTGCAGTATTCATAAAAGAAGGTGTAACTATATTGAAGCTTATAAAAACTCACTGCAAAATATCACAGAAAATTCACACTGAGACTTATTCGTCTTAAATAGCAGGGGAGAGACAGAGAAGAACTTAAGAAGGCAGAAAAAAAATTCATTTTCATGAGTAAAAATTCAAGCTAGATGGACATTTTGTGTGAGTACCTATCAGTGCCAGGAGATAAAAGAACCATCAGCAAAATTCTCAGATAAATAATATATCACCCTGTATTACACCAAGTCAAAGTGTTACTAGACTAAAAAAATAAAATGCATACAGTGTCAAACTTATAAAGTTCAGAAAATACATCAATGAATGGTCTTCCTTAAAATCTAAATCCAACCAAAAGGCAACGAAACATTTCATTACAGAAGACACTGGGATCATCTTGGGAAAGTTCTGAGGGAAAGCAAGAAGGAAAAATTTTTACCTAGCCATTCTCTATCAGAATAAGTTCAGCACACAAGGATCCAACAGACAACAGCAAACTGCTAACACATATTCTGAGCAGAAAGCAAAACAACCTAAACAGGCAAGTGATGAAAACTTAGGAACAAAAAAATGACAAAATAAATCATGAAGAATGAAGCTCATTCAGTTAAGAATTTACAATTGCCCAGAGTTGTTGGCTAGCTAGTTTTACCAAATTCATTTGTTCTGTATTCAATAAACAGGTTTGTTTCAAAAGTAACTTAGAAAGCGATTAAGGAACACAACTCAACCTCTGGCCTGTACATGCATGTGCACACATACAGCTGCACACACATACAGCCTGTAGGCGCACAGGTGCACACACATAAGCTCATGCAGGCACACAGGTGTACACACACATAAGGTCATGCAGGCACACAGGTGCAAACACACATATGGTGGTTATGCAGGCACAGAAACATTTGTACACACACACACACACACACATACACACACACAAGCACCCCAAACATCTTATTAAGGAACCCTAAGAAATGTGGAGACTTTTTTTTTTGCAATACTCTTCCTGTAGTAAGGGCAAATAATAGAAATATTCTGGCTTTTTCACATTTATTAAAAAAAATCTGGAGAAATTTTTTTTTTGGTTTTTTGGAGGTAGGGTCTCACTCTAGTCCAGGCTGACCTGGAATTCACTCTGTAGTCTCAGGGTGGCCTCGAACTCACTGCAATCCTCCTACCTCTGCCTCCCAAGTGCTGGGATTAAAGGCATGCACCACCACTCCCGGCCAAGGAGAAAGTTTTAAAACAGGTTAGAGTGAATTAATATAGCTCCTTGTGTAAACACACCTGGACACATGTCATATAAAGACATTAATGCCTTTTAAAGTATACTTTACATTAAACCTCTATATAGAACTTAAAGCTATAGCAGAAAAAAATCTAAAAAGGAAAAGATGAAAATAGGCAGATAATGGGTAGATATGTGGGAGGAAATTTAGGTGAGCTAATTCTCAGATCTTTCAAAGCTGGGTGGAAAGTGATTCAATCCCAATTCAAATGATGTAGCTTTTTATATTGAAATGACAATGTTCCAAACTTTTAAAGAAAATTTAAAAATAATCTACTTTAAGAACAAACTTGAGAGAAATAAATTTTTATCTGCAATTTATCATACCTTTTAGTCTTATTTTTGCTTGTTCTAATATTTCAAGTTCAAATAGGTATGTTCTTATGTTGATATCATATTCATCTTTGACCAAAGCTCAGAAAGAACACAATGTATATAAAGACACAGGTGAACACATTATTGGTGAGGTAAACTTAGGGAAGAACAGAAGGCCAAATCAAAGAGCTATTATTTTGTCCACCACTTGAAGTATTGATTATGTACTGAGGGAAGCGTTATCAGAATGAGAGGACAGAAGGAGAGCAGTGATCAGTCAGCTCACATTCTATATATCTCAAAGATTGATACCACCATACATTTGCTCTCTCTCACTGGGAGGTTGCTTTTGCAAGGAAGACAAGTTGTATGTACAGTGGTCAACTGTCCTAGATTTCCTGGGATTTACTGATCTTATTCTGTTTAGTTCATGATAGACAGATCTGTTTCCATGATCACTCAATGTGTTAGAACCCATGGCATGTGGGGGCTGGAGAGATGGCTCAGCGGTTAAGGCATTTGCCTCCAGTGCCTAAGGTACCAGGTTCAATTCCCCAGTACCCACATATGCCATACCACAAGGTGGTGGCCCTGGTGTTCTTTCTCTCTCTCTTTCTCTTTCTCTCTCTCTCTCTCTCTCTCTCTCTCTCTCTCTCTCTCTCTCTCTCTCTCATCTCTCTGCTTGAAAATGAATAAATAAAATATAAAAAAACATGGCATGTGAATTGCTGTTTCTGGAACTAAGAATCATTTATTGACACATAATCCAAGAATTTTCTCAGCCGAAGAGCTCTTCACAGGCCTGTATTTATAAGAATCTGACTAGAATCACCCGCTGCCGTGTTTCATCTCTCACTGCAGTTGTGAAGGTACAGTGGTCCATCTGGATCCACTTTTGTCCGAGATACTCATTAAACATGTCAGAGCAAAGGAAGCTGAGGCACAGAAGTTATAAGTTTGATGACACCTTGAAAAATATAGAAAAATAACTCATTTCAAGAACAATAACAAAAGAATAAAGAAAAACAGAAAAAAAGAGAAAGAAAGAAGGAAGGAAAAAGAGCCAGAGAAAGAGGCCATAAAGGTAATATCAAGAGCATTACATCAGAGCAGCATTCCTGGGTGAGATGACATTACTCACAATCCTTTCTAGATCTCAGCATGAGGAGTTTTAATGTTCTCTATTAGTAGTGATGTGAAGCATAAAATGTCCAATTGTGTCTATACATATTCTCCGTATGTCATGTTTTAACACATGTGGTTTATCCACAGCTCAGAGAATCTGTGTATATTTTTATGTTTTAATTTCTTTAGAGTTCCTGCCCACCACATTTAGTTAGATGACACCATCAATGTAGAAGAAAAGTGATGTTTTAAAGAATTGTCATGTGACCATCATACTGGGATGGGAACAGGAGGTGAATACCATCTTGCTACCCTTGTAAATGTCGATGACCTTGAACAGATACAATGGGTTAGAAGGTGAAGCTCACACTGAATCAGTAGGGGATAAATAATGGCAGAGGATTGGCTGGTATTCTTTGTCCTGCATTACAGACTGAGACTTCAGTAATTTGGTTGATATTCACAGCAAGACTGTTACTTATATGATCAATGGAGATTTTTTAATATGAATCTAATTAAATTAAGACTTGGAAGAGAACAAAAATTGCTCTAATTCCCAGAAGAATATAGTGTTGTTTGTGTTTACTGTATTGGGTAAAAGAGCCATAGCCTCCATTTTAACTTTCTGAAAAACCATAGCACATATTTTATACTTCAAATAACTGAGAAAATTGCTGCACAGTTTTGTTGGAAATACCTTCCCATTGCTGGGACAGGCATCCAATAAGATTCAGCTTACAGGAGAAAAGGGTTTATTTCAAGCTTTCAGTTTTGAAAGGAAGTTTGGTCTTGACAGAGGAAGCTGACTCACTTCATCATACCTCCAAGCAGAGAGACAACGACCAGTGCCCACCAGCAAATGCTGACTCTGAACACACACCTAGGGCTGGACACTAGCAGCAGGAGAGTGAGCTTTGTTCTGGTAAGAGGAGCTACACCTATGACACCCCAAAGTCCACCTCCAACAACACACCTTTTCTAGAAAGACTCAACATCAACAAAACACATCTAGAAAGATTCAGCATCCCAAATTGCCATCAGCTGAGAATCAGGCATTCCAAGCAAATGAGTTTATGGGGGACACTTGATTCAAACCACCACATTAGGTGAAAATCACATTGTTACTGATTTTTCACATGATAATTAGAGAAATAAACAACAATGTTTCCTTACATTCATCTGAGTGATGGAATTGGGTGACAGTTACTATTATCATGGAGTCTCCATAAGTTTCCAACCTAGTCAGCTGACCATGACACTTCAGGTGTCCTCCTGTCCGTGGAAGCTTTTGAACCATATCCACTTTGCACTACTGCTGTGTCTTGAGAGAAGTTCTCTCTTCAACATATCTGGCATCCTGTTGAAGAAGGTTCATTGAACATTCTTGAGACTAAGTATCTCTTTAGAGGCTCATGATTCAGATTACAGCATTGCTCCTTTTCTATCCAAATGGAGTTCCCTAGACTCAGAAGGGTTAGGGGTAGCTCTGCAAGTATGAAAATCCAAGAGAATCTGGGAGTTCCAACATCAGCCACCTTTTATTGAGTAGTCACATATTTTTATATTAGACCCCTCATTTGAATTTGACTCTCATGGCTGTGCATTCACCCTCTTTGAAGGCTATGTCACCTTCAAAATTCGATCTGTCCTGCTTGTCAGTACAGTCTGCCAAGTGTCCATATGAGTCTGCGTCAAGATGCAATGAATGATTTCTGTCTTTTACATCAGGCCTGCAGCTGACATTTTGCTGTCCTGAGCCTGTCAATTTTCTTCCCAAGGCAACACTGTTGTTACCCATACATATTTGACTCCATATGTCCTAAAATTATTATTGTGCACATGCTGATCAAGTATTATAGTTTGTGCAGCTCAGATGCACACATACACACACACACACACACACACACACACAATGAAAATGCCTTGGACCTCAGTTAATGTCAGATTTTTATATCTGAGAAGTGGAGAGAGGGTCTCAAATAATAACCAAGGTTATTAAATACTGATAGCTAAACCTTTCATCTTTTTCCTACTATATTAATAATCTTCAGAGAGTAGAAGCTTGTCACATAGTCCCAGCAGTGACATGGAGCAGATGACAGCTCCCACTTTCTATCTCCACTCCTAACTCATCAACTAGGTCCCAAAGGAAACCTTGAGGAAGTGGCAAGGTGAACATGAGAGCTACTTCCACAGCAAGTCAGATAGCCTATGAAAGGATAATGGAGACAGACACCAACAGAGTCCAAAGCAGAAATCCAGAGAATCTTCGGATCTCAACAGTAAAAGCAGACTTAAAACTCACCCACCGTGACTCAGGGAACTGTGTGGACTGTTGGAAGGCGGGGCAGAAAGATTGTAAGGGTCATGGTGGGAGATAATATTCATAGACATTACCCCATCACCACCACCAACAACAACAATAAAACAATAATACACACACAAATGATTTCTGCTTGGACAATTTACAACCTCCCCTTCTCATGGAATGTTTCAGCAATCCCACTGAGGAGGGGATAGGGAGGAGGGAAATGGGGGTCCTACCATCACAAGACTTGTTCATACAATATTTCTAATTATTCATAGTACATGTTTTAAAAATTGAAAAGATGGGAAGAAATAAGATATATTTTTCTCATTAAATGTACAGTTATTTCTGTAAGTGATTAGTAAAAAATTAACAAAGTAATAAAAGATTATTCAAAATTTTATTTGTTGTCCACAGAATATTTAAATAAACTGAAAGTATCACACTAAAATAAAAATTTAAATGTCTGTGTCAATAATAAATATCCATTATATATGGAAGAAGTGTGATGCTTATAAGAAATGAGTGCAAATAAGGAAAGAAAGGAATGCTAGCATATAAGAGAAGGTATGTATAAAAATATAAAGTATAAGTAAAAATACAATGTTTAGTAAGATTATTGATATTACTAGTAGTAGATATACAAATGAAATATTAAAATATAGAAACTCAAAAGTATTAGCTTTTGAAACTTATCTGAAATAAAGACAAATTTAATAAGTAGACAAAAGCACTTTATAGAATTCTAAGAAATCATCGTGGCATTCAAAATCAAAGTATATTCTGGGAAAGATGTTAAAATTAAAATACAAAGAGAAAATCTCCAGACCAGCTGGGGAGAAACCATGCTTTCTAACTGTGTAAAATATCAAGATGAATTTGACTTCCTCACAGTAATACTCAGTTCAAGAAGGCAATTTGATTAATATCTAAAATGCACCAAGAGGGAGAAGAAAATGTGATGCAAGAATTTTATATTCTGTGAGGTTTTACTTTTGTCAAAAGAAAACTTTCAAGTAGAAAGACAGAGTATGCATAACGTTATGTCATTTGTGAATAACAATTTCTGAGCCTCCTGGGGGAGAAGAAAGGAAGGGGATGAGCGAGAATCAGGAAAGGATGGAGTTAAAATCAACTAATTAGCAGTTGAACTAAGAAATAGCTTATGAATTAACATTAGGATATAACTTTTTCTTATGAATCCCCATATAATAGGATGAATAATTTTTAATTGCTATCAGAAAAATGTTAATGAATGCCATAAACATTAGGATCAAAGGCAACATGCCCAGTCAGCCTCCTTTGATTTATAGAACACCTAACATTAATGCTCTGTCACCATGTATAAGAGAGATTTCCCAAATTCCCATTTTTACTATGACTAAAGAGTTTTGAAACCCATCACATAACATCATTCAAAAAAAAACCCCGCAAAAATCAAAAAACAACTTTGCATTGTAATAGTATCTTTCTGTACATAGACTCTAAGTTCTGTAAAGCCAACAAAATCCAATCAACATTCTCTTCCAAAGACAGGAAGCTGCAAATGGAAATCATAATTATGTGTATCTCACTCTCTTCATAATCTGTACCTTGATTCTAATTATGTAACAATGTGTTCAATATGTTAACATTCACCTTTTCTTTGCTGAAAGAAAGCGTAAAACCAGCAGCATCACATGGAAGAAAAATGTTTGAAGAGAAATCTCATCATTTCACAGAAAATATGGCAGAGCAGACAGCTGGGTGTCATGCTTTTACCAGCATCAAGGAAGTCAATAGAGTGAGCTGGATATCACTGGGAAGTGTGACAGGTCTATAAAATCACAGCATTTATCTTCAGTGGCATAGCTCCTCTACAAAGACCCCACCTCCCAAAGGCTCCACAAGCTAAGAATCAATAATGAAGCTGCAGGAGACATTTTTTGTAAAAGTGGGTTCCTCAATTAAAAACATCATCCTGAAATCACATTTCTTGTTAGTCTTCCTAAAAGGTTTCTGCCATTAAAAGTGCAAAATTATAAATAGGAGTAAAGCATTGGGATACTGGAAATTGTGTGATATAATCAATAGACAAAGTGGAAAAGTAACCAGAAAGTCCTCAAAGACAGGATAGGTGGAGACTTTTTCTCCTGTTGTTCATGGCGGTTTTGGGTTAAGTCAGGTGGAACTGAAAAAAAAAAAAATCAAAAAGTGTAGGCATGAATAGATTTTATTAAAATCATTTGATGAGACAACTGTACTCATCGCCATGTTACAGGGTGAACTGAGGATTAGAATTTAGATAATATCCAGCAAATATTCCAATGCACCCCAAATTTAAGGAGTACCCAAATTCTTATCTACAAAGTTAAAGAATTAAAATCATAGACAACAAGATAGTAAGGTATAGTGGGAGTCTGTATTATTTAGGGGAACATGGGGAGTTACAGAGTTCTCCAGCCACCAGTGTGGGGAGAAAATGTGGAGAGTTTTAACAGAATTTATGCTGCTCAGTTAAACAAGCAGCAGAAGAAAAGATATCAAAGGGCTTTCATCATGAGAAGGAAAGGTTCATGTGGGAAAGAACCCATAGCCCCCTCTCCCACAGCCTAATGGCTATGGTTGGGGGGCCTTAGCCAAGCTCTGGAATTTCAGAGGTTCTTCTGCTGGCCTGCCATGTGAGGAAGAGAGGGCCTTTGTCCTAGGGAATTTTTTTTTTCATTCTCCCAGATAAGTCAGAGAGACAGCTGATTGGTCTATACATGACCAATTGGTTTTTGCATCAAGGTTGGGGCTCTGGCTAGAGACACCACTCACCCAAGTGGAGGTGGTCTATGGAGCTGCCTGAACCATCACCATCATCTCAATCAAATCAGCGCACTTCTCACTCAGGTTCACCTCAAAACCAGTAACACTGTGGGCAGGTCAAAGGAAAGCATTAATCCACTCTCTCCAGTCTTTCAGCATCTCACAAGAGCATAGAGACAGTTAGGTGACACTAGATCTACTTAGCATCATCGGAGGGGACACATTATCTAAGAAGCTTTCAGGCCAGTTGACTGATTGAGGTGACCTCAATATTCCCCTCAGCTTGCCCTATTTAAGATTTCCTAACTCAGCCCCTGAGCTCACTTTTTGAAGAGCATTTATTTTAAAAAAATTAGAATTTTAAATTCTTACTCAATTGCCTTTGTGATGCAAATGTCTTTTAAACCTCTAGCCTTTTAACCACCTCAGGAATATCTTTCTCAAGAGGCTGGGAGCCATCTCTTTGAATGAAATAATTGAGGAAGACAGTAGACTTATCTTGCAGTTTGGGGAAAGTAAGTAGGGTCTGAAATACCTTGGGCATTTTAATGTAACTTATAAAATTACTTATGGTCAAGAAAGAAGGAGAAAGTTGACATTTGTTTATGTAATTACAGATAGAAAATGTACATAGCTTCTATATAGTTTCTCATATAAATTCATAAAGTTCCCCCGACTTGTTCAAATGCTACTGAATTCAGGCTTTGCTATTGCTTCTTTCTTCCCCCTTCATTTCTTTAGCTCTTAATAAAATCTTTACCCATTAAACTTCATCCACAGCAATTGTGAGTAGACAATATAATATAGGCAGAGAGACAGTCCATGTTCATTGGACATTTGATAATAGCAGAGGCAGAAAAAAGAAGAAAAGAAAATTACACAAATTAAAGCAAATTAAAACAAAAATCTAAAAGAGCCAACAAACTTTTCCAAAATAAACGTCTTATTGAAGCAGGAAAATAATAAAAAAATATAATATTTGTAGTGCAGTGAAGGAGGAAAGATGAGAAAGACAAAGATGTTTAGGCTAGAGAAAGCAGATATTCTAAAGTAACATGTACCCTTCCCTATGGCTATGAAACAATAGTTCTGAAAGGAAATGGAATTCCCACAGGTCTCGGGTTAGAAGGAAAAGACTGAGGTTTGAGCCCAGTCTGCTTGAAAAAAAAGTTCTTACAATTTTGACATCTTCTCAGACCAATTTGCAGGAGAGACTGGATACAAGGTAATAATGATGGGGGAACCACAGGTTGACACCTCTTCTGCTTGATTTAAACCTGAAACTCATCCCAGGTCAGATGGACTTGAGGGAGTTACATGGTGTTCCTTTTGCCAATGCTGTATTGAGTAAACCTCTTCTCTTTCATGTTGTCTCTTGAGTTTGCCTGTTGGGAAAGGGTTTCTGAACATAGTTTTTTAGGCTGTGGATGTATGAGTGTACGTACATAACATTATTTTAGGCTTGCCAGGGACAAGACTCTGATCTTACCAGCACTGGTAAAAATATTATTATCTATAAATTTATACCAATTAAAATCTAAAACAGGGCTGGTGAGATGGCTTAGTGGTTAAGGCTTTGCCTGCAAAGCAGAAAGACCCAAGTTCAATTCTCCAATACCCATTTAAAGCCTAATGCACAGGTCTGGAGTTCATTTGCAGTGGCTTGAGGCCCTGGCATGCCCATTCTCTCTGTTTGCCTCTCTCTCTCTCTTTCCCTCCCTCTCTCTCTCATAAATAAATAAATTAAATATTTATAAAAAAATCTAAAACATTTATCACCAATGTCAACATTTGTGGAGAGTGGGAACAAATTAAATATAGAGAAAATCATAGTGAAACACACTTATAATATACACTGGATATAGATATAGAAGAAGGGGAATAAGGGGAGGTTAATCTTTCGTTTGTATCCTCATTTCATATTCCCTTCATTTACCTCATTCAATCATGATTTTTTTCAGTTTTATATAAATGCATATTTAACTTCATATCTTAATATACATGATGTTTGTTGATTTCTTTCAATAGATGTTGACCGGGTAATATTGGTGTGAATCAAATTTAAGTCTATTTCTGTTTCAGGTTTTATGTTAATGTTACTACTATTAGTACAGTTTATCATTCTGTGTGGAACAGTGTGACTCAGGGGGTGTCCTACAAGGGAAGCATAGACATTTAAATGAATCCTAGATAGTGAAGTGGTAACACCAATGGGCAAATAATTTAAAAGACTAATGTTAAAATTGTTAAGTGATTTCAGAGAAGATCCAAACAAGCCGAGGAATACACTCAGGAAATCAACGCAGGACCTTCATTTTAAAAATACAGTGACATTGATGACACATTCAGCAAATAATTCATATTTTGGGAAAAATCAATAGAAATATTTGAATGAAAAATTAAATATATAAAATTAAAATTAAAAAATGATAAAATCATTACCCGTAGATTAGACGAAGAGAGAATACCAGGGAAGGGAGAAAAGGTTACGTGATGCTTACTTTCACTCATAGTACTCGGGAGGCCAAAATTGGAGGACAGAGTTCAAGGCCGGACTGGGATTACAGTGTAAGTTCCAGGTCAGCCTGGGCTAGACTGATGCCTTACCTTGGAAGAAATAAATAAATACTATGTTCATATATTAAATGAAAAAGAAAGAAATGTGATTAGAAATTTAGAGAACCCTTGAGCCAAGATCAAAGGACTCACCCTGAGAATAATGGAGCAGAAGGAAATGAGGATCAAACATAAAAATGGGAAATCTATGAAATTATAAAAGAAAATTTCATTAATATGGGGAAAGAAATGCACAGCTAAGGGCAGGGGAACTTAGAAATTCAGTCATCATTTGTGGCCAGGAAAGAAACTCTCATCAATATATTAGAGGTAAAATGATAAAATTTAAAATAAAAAAGCTATACTTGAAGGCATCAACTCACCAAGGCAAGTACACTAAAATAATTAAAAATAGCTTAAATCCAGGAAAGCATGAAAATACATATTTAAAGACTTAAAAATAAATGAGTGATCAGCATGATTTCAAAATCCAGCAAAAAAAAATCCATGACCACAAAACAAGCATTGTCTAAAATGCATCATGAAACCTAAACGGATGAATATATGAGAGATAGGAAAGAATCTTTTCCAACTCAGTAAGTAAGCAAAACAACTAATGAATATGAGATTGTACATAATATTCTATATTACATAGATATAGATACCTACATATAGATTACATAGCTAGGTTGATAGATTAGATACGTAAATAAATAGATAATATTCTAACCAAAAGGAGAAACAAGGTGAATTTTTAATAACATCCTTATATTTTAGTGTTCTGGATTAAATTTAAAAAGGCAGACTAGTTATTTTGGTTACAAAATAAGTTCCAACTTTTCTTGTCTGCAAAAAGCATGTCTCATGGGCATAGACACACGAGCTGAAGATGACAGAATATAAACTGAAATTTCAAGCAAGTGTCAGCCAAAAGCAAGTGGGACTAACTGTCCCAGTATTTGAAAAAAAAAAAAACTGAGACAATTTAAGGATAAGACCCCTAAAATGGGGAGGAGGGAAATGAGAATATCATAAGACGTGCTCATATATTGTATCTAATTCTTGACAATAAATATGGAAAAATATTGTGGCAATAAAAGGAAAAAGAGCAAGCTATCCAAATACATGCAGATTGAACCAACCTCTTTTAGTTGATTGTTGGGCACTCAAGAGTCATACAGAAAATGTAAAAAATTCCTGTACAAATGGAAATACCACTTATTAGAATCCTGACAACCAGAAAAGTTAGCTCTCAGAGAGAAAATTACAGAGAGATCACAAACTATTTAATGATGCATCTCATGGTTTTAGGAAAACAAGAATAAGACAAACCAAAATTCACTAGAAGGAAAAAAAAATAAACAAAACCAGGATCAAAGTAATAAAATGGAGACTAAATGAACATTAAAAAAAAAGAATGAAACAAAGTACAAAATAGCTCAACCTGGAAAATTTAGAATGAATTGATAAATTAGTGGTGTATGATTGTCCTTACTCATTAAGAAATACCTCAAGACAGAAAGGTATGTGTATGTGTACTCATTGCAGTGAATTTCTGCCAGGACAGAATAGCCTGGCAACAAGTGCCTAAATCTGTGACAGAGATAAATTAGTTGCCTGTTCATATGGTGCAAACCAGGAAGTGATCCAGGCAGAACCAAGGTCTGGAATAAACTTCAGTGACCCTCCTCTTATACTTTCTGCCTGCAAAGCCCCACTTAGTAAAGTTCTATATATTTCCAAACAGTCCTACTGACTCAAGAGCAAGTGATCACAAGCCTGCTAACCTGCAGGAAGCATTTCAGAAGCAAAGAATAACATCTAGCACTTTGGCTAGCTCTATAGGCTCCTGGCAGTGTCATAAAGCGAAATTCACTCAATCCAACTGCAGGCATAGGGAACAGGGCCTTGAAACCCCATAAATGAAGACATACAGAGGGAATGTGCGAGAGAGAGAGAGAGAGAGAGAGAGAGAGAGAGAGAGAGAGAGAGAGAGAGAGAGAGAGAGAGAGAGAGAGAGAGAGAGAGAGAGAGAGAGAGAGCCAGAGAGAGAGAGCCAGAGAGAACAATCACTTAGTGCTTCCAATATACAATGACACAGAGTAAACATCCCCATCCAAAAGACAGGAACAGGAGGACAGCAAGCCAAGACCACAGGAAAGCAATTTACACCCAGCAGGGCACACGTGAAATCCTGTGCCTTCATGTCCAGCATCCAGAGGACATGGTGTCATGCCGTGAGCTCCACAGGACCCTGACATTTGTAGCATACATAGCCTTTCTCTTTGCCTAACTTTACACAAGTATCCCACATTCCTGAAGTTTTCAATCTTCTCTGGCCTCCAGAGTAGCTTCAGCTTCCTACTCTGGCCACAGTTTTTAGCTTTCCAGGGAATCTAGTAAATTCAAATGGCACATTGCCTTGCATAACAGACTTCTCTATTCTGGAACTTTAATGCAAAAATTCTATGTTTAAAGACAGAGTTGACCTCTCTCCTGATCATGAGTGTACTGTGCTCTGAGTGACTGGAATACTGAAAGCGGAGGAAGCATTTCCTGCAACCAGGTGAACTGAGGATTAAAAATTAGATAATGCCCAGCAAAAAATTCAGAGACTTTATTATTTAAAGGAACATGGGGAGTTACAGAGTTCTCCAGCCACCAGTGTGGGGAGAAAATGTGGGAGATTTAACAGAATTTATGCTGTTCAGCTAAACATGCAGGAAGGGGAAAGATTATAAGAAGGAAAGATTCAGGTGGAAGAGAAATCCTGCCCCCCATCACAGGCTGCTGTGGGGGCTGGAGAGACCTTACCCTTCCCTAAAGAGTCAGAGGTCCTTCTTCTCAGCCAAGTGTGTGAGAAAGAGACAGGATTATCTGTTCAGTGAATATTTTCTGCCCTATGTGGGCAGGGAGACAGGTGGTTGGTTCATACCTGACCAATCAGTTTTAAGCTCTAGCTAGACACCTCCCACTCAAGGGGAGGGGTCTATGGAGCTTGCCTGAAACTGTCACATTCCCACGATAGAATTTAGGGAGAAGGAAAATTGGAATCTTGCTGCTCTAAAAATTCAAGCATCCTCTATATTAAAAATAATAATAAAAATAGTTTATTTATTTGTAAGCAGAGAGAGTTGAAGAGAAGAAACACGGAGAGAATGGGTGTGCCAGGCCCTTCAGCTAATGAAAATGCACTCCAGATGCGTGTGCCACATTGTGCATCTGGCTTTAAGTGGATACTAGGGAATAGAACTGAGGTTGTCAGGGTTTTCAGGCAAGCTTGTTAAAGGCTGAGTGATTTCTCCAGCCCCAAGCATCCTCTTTTATTTTAAAAGAATGAATATTTTTGTTGCCATTATGTATTTATTTATTTATTCCACAATATCTGTGCAGTTTTATGCACTGGAGCTTTCATTATTACTTATGCTTAAGGCAGCATTCTATTATCACTGTGTCAAGTTCATGGCACTGGCTTCTCTCTTGTTCTTTTCTCTCTCTCTTTCTCTCTCCCTCTCTTTTTCTCTCTCTCTTTAACTTTTAGAGCCATGTTATCAAGCCCTTGCATTTACTCAATTTTTTTAAATATATATTTATTGTCCATAATGAGTTACATTATTTAGTGGGCAAACCATGCGTTGTTATCCCGAATTCGGGATAGCATTTACTCAATTTTAAATGCACTTTTGTTCTGTACTCACCAAAATGTACATTATCATGTCTTCTTGCTCCAGTTTTCCTCTCTGATTTTTCATCATAAGATTGGCAAAGTGGCAACAGCCATAACTGTCAACCTGGATGCTCTGCTGTTTCATTTTTCTTTCAAAATTAATTAGTCCATTACTTTCTTGTTCAACATCATAGATATTTTCCAGACAAGGGACAGGCCCTAGCCAGACTTACTACCAGCAGGTGCCTCTAGGACACTTGAAGGGCCTCAAAGCCTCATGAATCCACCTTCACTATACATTTCTGTCTATAGTCTTCCAATAAAAATATTAGAAATGACAATGACCCTGTGCTTAGAGCACTCCTGGACTTCTCCATTTTGCATCTCCAAACTCTTCCATATTAATATTGATGTGGGATTTGGGCATTCTGGAGAGGTTCTCCAAACATATGAATCCCAAGTTGGGTCCTATTTTTAACAAAGAATTGATAAAAACAAACCACAAAGGATAAATTGTGAATTATTGAGTTTATTTAGGAAGAAATCTCAAGGGCAGGTTTATTTCAGGGAAACTGAGATCTAAGAAAAGGTCGGAGCAGAAGCAGAAGCAGGTGGAAGACAGGAAAGGCACACTCGTGTGGCAGGCACAGCACTGTTCATGAGGTTTGGTTAAGAGGCAAGGAGTTAGGAGGAGGCTGGAGCAGAGCCCAAGCACTGGAATCCTGGGAGATTCAGATGAAGCATTCACTAGTGTGGAGGGCACAGCATCCTCCTGAGCCTCCCCATGGAAGAAAGTGAAGAGTAAGTGGTGATGGTTTCAGAATAGTAGAGGGAGTGCCAGGCAGAGAGAAATGGGCAGTGAAGAGAGTCATACCCATGGTTACCCTGGGTTTAGAACATGCACAGTAAGTAGACCCAGAGTGCAAGAAACAGCGGCCACATGGTAGACCTGGGAGGTAGGGGAAATGGCACCTGGTAGATTCAGAGACCTGAGGAGAATCATGCATGGAATTAAAGTAAGAAGTTACAACACAGTATAAAGCAAAGGCAAGCAGAAAATTACCCAGGTCAAGAAGAGCACTCTGCCCTCCCCTTGCCCCCAGAAAGCCAGGCTCAAGTGTATCCAGGCACAGATCATGTGGCTGAGAACCGAGAGAGGTGGGAGCTGCATGGACGAATCGTTATAGTCAATTGAAAATTGATCTTTCGTCAGATTCAGGTATGTAAGGGAAGGCAGGATGGTTTATAGATTGAAAGGGCATTGAGCACTCTTAGATTGAGATTCTGTTTTTATTTTTCAGAAGGCACTGAGAGAGACAGGGACAATGCAATTCTACCAACAAGACATTGGATGATGACTGACATCCCAACAGGAGTCAAACCAATCCTGGCCTTCACACAGGGCACAAATGAAACCTACGAGAAAGTGAAGAGACAAACAGGAGACCAATCACCACAGCAAGTCTGATAACCCATAAAATGTCAATGTAGACAGACACCAGTGATAACTAACACAACCCAGGGCAAAGATCCAGAGACACTTAAGATCTCAACAATAAAGCCGACTTAAACTCACCCACTATGACTTTGGGAACTGAGAGGAAGAAGTGATGGAGAGAATGTAAGAGCCATGGTGGGGAGAATATACAGAGACATTGCCCCTCAGCAACGATACACAAAGGTGGAAGGAAAAAAAAATGAAAAACTGTCTACCTCTGGTTCATTTCATACCCCCAGTCCTATGGACAGACCCAGTATGTTTACCAAGGAAGGACTCCAGTGGGTAGGGGACAGAGAGGAGGGATACAGGGACACCTTCACAAGATTTGCTCATACAATGTATATACTTATTCATAATAAAGATTTTAAAAGAAAAAAAAAGGAAGGGCAGACCCCAAAGGCCAATGGACCTAGATAGCATGTTAGTGGACAGCAGGAGGCACTGCAACTTCTGTGGATGAAAGGATCAGACACCAGGTTCAGTCCTTCCAAGGTGGGGTGGCATAGGTTCCCTCTTTGGGCTCTTGTCCCTCACTGAAGCTGCATGAAAGAAACTAACTTTCTCCCGAATCTCATGGACTATTTCAAACCACTGCAAAAGGACAACCAATCACAAGGTCAGGTTAGCAACAGCAACAAGTCCATCTCTCTGATACCCTTGTTAGTTCCTTTCCTCATCACTATGACTCAGGGGGACAAAGTTAAAAAAAATAAAGGAAAATGTTTAATTTGCTCAGGGCTTCAGAGGAATTCCAGTCCTGAGGCAGGTAATTCGTCCCAGTAGGAGCAACTCAGACTGGGGCACTGTAGCTAGTGTGAACCAGCAGATTGTTCATGGGCTTCTTAAAAGGAAGCCAAGAGGGCAGTCTAGAAACTGGGATGGGTATATGTTTGTTTAGTTTTTTTAAACATTTTTATTGGCTTAAAATTATATATATATATATATATATATATATATATATATATATATATATATATATATATATATATATATATATATATATATATATATATATATATATTAATAAAACAATATGCTCAGTATCATAAATTATCAGAGGAAACCATTGAAAGCAGGATGACATGCCCTTTTATACATTAGGGTAACATGGGTATCAGTTTTAAAGGCTATATATTTGTGATGAACTTCTGCCATCCAAGCCTCCTATACTTCAGAGCGTCCTGAACTTTTCAAGACAGTAATACAACCTAGCAAGCAAGAATTCAAAGCATGAATATGTGGGACAATGTTGGAGTTCTAATAACTCCTTTCACACACTGAAGGAGACAGGAGAAATCTAGCTTGTTTTAGGCAGTCAAAGTTAAGGATAGGAGCTTAAAGAGAGGACCCGAAGATGCCCCCAGGCCTTGGTAGAATGGCCCTGTGCCCTATCCAGTTTTATCCATGGTGGTTGTAGCACTTTCTGCTGCCTCCTTAGTGTAACACAAGACCTAGTGAGCTAGCCTTGGGTCAGTCTGTGAATCCTAATACCAATCAGGTCTGTTGACAAAATCCATTTATAATTGAATATAAAGGCTGGTTTGTATCGCCCCTTGCCTTCTTTTGTGCCCTGCGACCTGGCCTGAACACGCATGTAAGTCTGGCTAGAGCGATCTTTTCTTGGCCTTAGTCGATTTTTGATTGCCTTTTATCTGTGTCATGCTTTGGGTTAAGTTCTCATGTTCATTACAAATATAATTTATAATGGTATTGACTTTTAAAAAGATATCTTTATTTATTTACAAACAGAGCGAGGTAGAGAGAAAAGGGATGGAGAGAGAAAAAGAATGGGCGCTCCAGGGCCTCCAGCTGTTGCAAACACTCCAGATGCAGGCATCACGGTGTGTTTGGATTTACATGGGTTCTGTAGATTCGAACCCTGGATATAAGTCTGTGATAGGCTTTGCAGACAAGCACCTTAACCACTTAGCCAACTCTCCAGCCCCTCTTTTGACTTTTTTTTTTTTTTACTACTCATTTCTCATCTGAGTTACCAATCTCTGCTTAATATTTTGTCTTTCTTCTATGTGAAGGTACAGGGCTGATGCGTTGATGCTTTACTCCCATATTAGTGTGAGAATATTCCTTCTACTTCTTTTTGCTTGGGTTTCTAGAACCTCTCTTTCATGTGTTTGTAGAAATGATCCAACCAGGTGAGTGACTGACAGATGCTACCAAGGTTCCTCAAAGGGATTTTCTTCCTCTGGTCAGAATGAAGCGGTTTTTCACTATGGAGGAGTGATTGAGATGCTTCCCTTTCTTTTTGCTTGTTTGTAAACAAAGACAGAGAGAAGAAAGCCAGACAAAGAGAATGGGCATGCCAGGGCTTCCAGCCACTGCAAACAAACAGCAGCAGATGCATGTGCCACTTTGTGCGTTTGGCTCTACATGGGTCCTGGGGAATCACATCTGCATCATTTAGCTTTGTAACCAAGCAGTGTAATCACTGAGCCATGTTTTCAGCCTGAAATGTTTCCATTTCTTATATCACTAGAGTAACAGGAGATGGAGTCTTTGCTTAGGTCAGTGACTTCCAAGCCTAGTGTCTGCCTATCTTCAACAAGAGAATACTCATGGAGGAGAGAGGGTGGAAGAGAGCATATGAGTAAACCATGTGACATATATGTGCAAAGATGCCATAATCAAAAGAATGGTTTTATGATTTTATTATATACTTGCTCAAATATTTTTAAATAAAATTTTCATTAATATAAAAAATCAATGCAAATATTCTAATTTTGATGTAGTAAAAAGTATAAGATTGTCATGTTCAAAGCCCTATGCAGTTCAGATGTTGGGCACATGATATCTATAATGAAGACTTGGAGGAGAGGAAATGATATGTACTTCTTAACTTTCTCTATATTATTGTTTGCTTTGTAAATAACATATGGGCATAATTTATTACTAGAGAGAAAAATATTTAAGCACAAGATGTTAAATAGCTCAAATGGATAATATTTTGTTATAAGTAAATATAAAATTTTTCTGAAAAGTTTTTTGATGGAAGAAATGAACTAAACTGAGAAGAGCCATGCAAACATTTCTGAAATGTTTTTCAGTGTGTGAAAACATGTTATCATTTCTTGCTTTGTACTGCTGAGATGGCAGATATAACCCACCCATGGCTCTTTGTTTCCTCCAAGTTGCTTGGCTAACAGCTGCAGTTATTAGCAAGCATACACCATGTGAATTACAGTAAATAAAATAATTGGCCCTCAATTAGACTTCAATTCTCTCCAAGCAGACTATTCTCTGATTGTGCCTTCTTATCTAAGTAGCCATACTACCAACTCAAGTGTGTTCTCAATTTAATTAATCATATTTTATCTAAGTTAATTTTATACTGCATGATTATATAAATTAATGAAAATAGCTACAGTTAAGAATTATTACTTATATACTTTAGAAAAAAGTATATAAGAATAAAATTCAAATAATTTTAACAGATAAATTCTAATATTTACTTTTGATATTTAAAGTTAAGATTCTTAGGTATGTTTGAGGAGTCTCTTCAAAGAGAAGTCACCATCATCATTTAAACATGCTTGTAAAATAAATCATTTAATTACGGGTCTAAGAAAAGGCTAAAACAAAAACCTTTTCTGCTGATCTAGAATATAGGTTACTAGAACTTTGGTCTCATTTGAGTATCTCCTAGGTTGGCCTCTAAACCCTAAGTTTTAGATTCTAAAATAAATATCCAGATTTTCTGTTAGTTTATTTAAACTGATTCATGTTTGCCTTTAATTTAATTTTCAATTATAAACAATGTTCAATACTTAAAAAGCCTCCCAAATAAAGATTCTAACTTTTTGTAAGTTTTATATTTTTATAGATTATCACTATACTCTATAAAATTAATTATAATAATCTACAAAAATCAATTGTAAATAACAATTCATCTCTAATTTTATTTTAAGATGAAATGATTTCAGATAATATTACTTTTTCTTAGTTCATTTTATTAAAAATGATCAAAATAAAGTAATTAATGTAACAAGGGTCTTAAAATATTTCTTTTAGGAATTTATGAATATAACCTATGATAGGATATGACATGTTTATTATGAAATGAGCTAAGAAAACAATACCTTTTAAAAATCTTAATGCATTTTTATATTATATAAAGGTTATAAGAATTTAACATTTTTGAAATATGAAATATTCACAATAGTTAAAAAAAATTAGCCTAGTGCTCATCACCTGATATATGGATTGTGAACATGTGATATGTATACACAATGGAGTTTTATTCAGCTTTAAAGAAAATTGTAGTTATGAAATTTACAGGAAAATGGATAGATTTGGAAAAGATTATGTTGAGGTGACTCAGCCCCAGAAAGACAAACTCTGGATGTATGTAGATCTTATATCCAAAATTTTACATTTGTTTGTGAAGAGCAATAGGAATCAGAGGTCAAGGCATGGAAACT
Source organism: Zapus hudsonius (assembly GCA_004024765.1). Classification (NCBI taxonomy): domain Eukaryota; kingdom Metazoa; phylum Chordata; class Mammalia; order Rodentia; family Dipodidae; genus Zapus; species Zapus hudsonius. The sequence continues at coordinate 61,988 of PVHP010000402.1, read as the reverse complement.
TAAAAGGGCCTTGGGACAGGGAGGAAGGAGGATGTCATAGGGATAGATGTGGAAGTGGAGGGAAGTATACTGGGAATCGAATAGTCTAAGTCTAAGGCATGAGGAAGAGGAGGGAGAAGGGATAGGATGAAGGATAGTCAAAACTAAAGATGTTATGATTTAGCCATGTGGAAACTTACTTCTTCAATAGGTAATTGAAGCCCTAGGAAGTGGGTGGCTGTACTAGTCATGGTTCTACAGAGGAACAGACCAGTAATATAAATTGTAGTAAAAAGGGGACTCATTGAACTGGTTCAATGCAGTCCCACAATAGGGGTCTGCAAGCCCTAGAGTTAAGGATCCAGCAGTCCATGTGGCTGGATGCCTCAGCAGTCCCAATCCAGTACTGAGGACCTAAAGGCATCCTGGAGAGATGCTGGTCTTCAGACCAGGCTGAAAGAATGAGGAAATTTTGTTCCAATGCCAACAAAGTGATAGACGGCCAGGATGGGTGCCAGTTCCAAGTCATTAACAAGCACCAGAAGCCATGCAGGCAACAAAGAGAGATTTTCTTCCCCTTTATATAGCCTAAGGGTCCTGCAACCCTTTCCCAGACTTGACTCCCTGAATCTCTGGAATTTCCTTCCTGCGTTGCCCTTTCAGGAAGGGATGTTTGTTTCTAGATCCCCTGAGTCTATTTATATCCTGCCCCATACTGAGAGGGCCACCTTCCTGTAAACAACATCAGAGACCCACCAAAGATTACTGAACAAACATCAAGTTGACAACAAAACTTAACCTTCACAGTGGATAAAACTGAACCTGGAAGCCATAGGTTGTCAATCCCATTCAGGGGTGGGATATCTCCCAGTGAGTTGATTATCAGGAAAGTCCATGAGGACCCCAAAATGATACAGGCTATTAATGGCTATTGGTTGCTCAAAAGAATGAGATAGTAATATCCTGATGCTAAAGACACTGCATGTTTCAGAGGAAGAACACAGAAATCAAGCTACACCTGAGCTGAAAGATCCCTTATTACTGATTAGCTCTCATAGTACTTGAAAATGCTATGCAGCCTGTTGAGAGTGCAAAGTCTTCAACATTCTTAACCAGCAGTGTACTCTGAAAGCTGCACAATTGGCAAAACCAGGAAAGATGTGTGTGCTAGTGCAAGAGAGGCATATCTGTGATGGGTGTCACTAAATGTGGTCTGATTGGATTTGTGGCTCACTGCATGAGATTGCATTCATGCCTAGAATTGAAAATCTTGTCAAGAGAATATGACTGGGAACATTATAAACCCTAAAACAGAAGCTATTACTGCAATTTGGCTTAATGGATATACTGATCCCATCAAATTGTCCTCTAACTGTCTAAGTTTCTGTCCATATACTAGTGACATTATCACTTTTGGTTAGAGAGGCTTTTCTTTTTAGATATCATTGACTAATTTGAAGACTCGAAATCACCAATGTACTGAAGAGAAGTGACGGTGATTGTTCAGCACTAAAAGAGACATTTCTCTGCTAGGCTTCAAGGCGCAGGAAATATTGCATAAAGAATGTTAAAGGTAGGCACTGTAGATGAAATGAATGCTGTGGACATCTGTGGTTCATTCATGAAAAGCCATTGCACTCCTGAACTGATAGCAACGATGGTTATGTGGACAAGAACTGCACATGATTGGTCTGGTAAACGTTTTCTTATGGATATGAGAGGGGCTTTGGAGAACACTCCTCCTCCCTGGTGAGCCAATGACAGCCAGTGGTGAGTCATTTTCTTCTGTGGTGTAGCCACTGACTAGTGATGAGACGAAGAACAAATACAATAGGACGGAGAGGGCTAAGGGAGGTAGAGAAATCAAGTTGAATATGAAGCAGAAGCTTCATGCTATCCAGTTTTCATAGTGCTGGAAGGACCTATGCATAAGAATAGAACATTGCAAAAAACTTTACATAATAATGATAATAATATGTTAACAGCTTTAGCTATTATTTAAGGATACATAATAATTTTAAATATGTTTAAATATATTTATGCAGTATGTGTTCATCCAATACACTGAAGGTATATTTAGCTTCATTTTATAGCCTGGAAATGTTTTATTTATTCATAGCAACAAATAAAAATTAATTGATATATCCTGTTAATTTTCAAGGGTTTATTATAAATGTTTTGGTTTAATAATCATAGATACATACGATTTTTAAATAAAAGTTTAGAAAATAAAGTGTAGACAGCATATTTCAGGAATTTGAGCAATTTTTTTTTTACTGCTAAGCGTTATTGACAATTTTTTTAAGGATGTTCCAAATTTAATTTTTTCACTTATTTCTTCTACTTATACTGATGAGTTTTTACCAATATATGTGTAGCTAGCATTCTGTATTCCATTTTCTTATTTCAAGTGTAGTACCATGGAATCGGGTTAACTCGTATATTTTTTTACTAATATGTAAAAAGATGACAAAAACACTGATCATATTTTCTTATTGAGTATAAATGTATCCCGAGAAAAAGAGGTGTGATGAAGAGGTGTAAATATCAGATTGGACTGTGAGAAAATAACATTTGACCATTATTTTAACATTGATACTATGTACTTTTAATTTTATATCTACTACATATTTCACAAAAATATCAGAAATGTATTAACATATGCTGAATATGAATAATACAGAAAAGCAGAAAAATTAAAGCTGAAAATACTCATGTGGTTTTAAAACATATTAACATTGATAAATGAATCTTGTAGGTGAGCTAATTGTATAAAGTGACAAACTATTTTATATTTTTGTTAAAACTCTCTGGTAAACCAAGTACAGTTTTGGCTTACAAATAGTAGTGTTCTGTTGAAATATTTCAAGATGCCTGGGGCATATTTGCTCATGAAGGTGTTCATAGAGCTACAGAATATGTTTATCAAAGAGCAGAAAATAGATGAGAGAGAGAACGAGAAATGAGAATGGTAATAAGTGAATTCCTAAAGCTGAAGAAGGAAAATAAGTTCTTTGAGGCACCACAAGAAGCAGGTATGGAATTTAAAAAGGAGAAAGAAGAGGCAGAATTCAAGCTAGGATATTAGAATATTCTAAAGTGTGAATGAACCAGGCAGACACTTGTGTGTTTGGGATTTTGAAGAGATGCAGAGAAAGACCATCATTGTGGAAAAGTAGTGTGTTAGTCAATATCTTGTTGATGGGACAAAATACCTATCCCCCCCAAAATAAATCAATTTAAGAGGGGTGGGGTTTATTTCAGCTTCCAGCTCAAGGTTATAGTCCATCACAGCAGGGAAGGCATGGCAGAAGGAATTTGAGGCAAGGCTGGTTATAATCAGTACAATTAGGAAGCCACCAGTGAGGAATGCTAAGTGCTCAGTGGTAATTCTACTTTTCATACTTTTTCCTGGATTTCAGTCCAGGAAATCAGTTCATGGGTGGTGCTACCCAAAGGTGGAGTGTGGCCTCATATGTTCAGGTAATCTAATCTATTAAATGGTCAGTGACATGGCAAGGGATTTGTTCCAATGGTGATTATAAATAGTGTAAAGTTAACAAATAGACAGCAACCATTACAAGAAGTGATTTTATTAACACTTGTACAAATAGGTTAGACCTTTGCAATGCTTGCATGTATGACTTAAGTTAAAGTATATGAAAATTATTATCCAGAGCATAGTTTGGATATACACAGCTTGTTCTTGACAGATGCACTGTACACTACTTCATAGTTTAGATAAACTGTAATTTACTCCACCAGACCACTTTGATTAGATTTGTGGATGCATTCCAAATTAATATCATCACAAGTAATGGTCTCCCTTGTCATTTGAAGTTTATGTCAGCTTACCTTTGTAGTTTTAGGACCGACTGCTAGAATTAGGATTCTGAGACAAATGCTAAGTCTATGTGTTACATTATTACATGCTGCAAATTCCTCTCAATATGAATTGTCACTATTTACATTCTATGAAGTTATGAGTCTCGCGTCCTCGCTGTGTCCCATCAATGGGCTCTATTGACTATAATACTACTTTGCATGTGTTTCCAAATCTTATGGATGCAAAATAGTTATGGATTTAATTTACATTTTATCATTTAAATTATAAAATAAGGGAAATTTTTGTTTATAAAAACCCTTATCTAACATATGAAAGTACTTTTTATCTGAAAAACAGTGTTGAATATGCCATGGATCACTTTTAAGTAAAATAAATATTATTGTTATTAAACTATCCACATATTTCACCATACAGTGTATATAATTTTCGACAATAAATATGAAAACAATTTAATATGAATGCTAGGAAATATCGACTAAAAAAGAGATGAGAGGCTTATCAGAGGAGAAAGGGGGATATACAGAGAAGGGGTGAGAAAGGGAACGTGAACACAGAGAAGAGAGGGAAAGAAGAGAGAGGAGAAATGACTGTAATGAAGACAGAATATGAACAGACAATAATGCGAAAGTGGAAGGGAGTAATCTCTTTAAGTAAACAAGTATATGTTCTTGAGATCTGTTAGAGCTATTTTCATAAATGTGTGTGTTTTGTTCTCCTAGATGCTGAAAGGAAATTGACAATTTCAAAGAACTACAAGACTTCAAGAATGTTAAATTTACACACACATAGTGTTGGAATTAGATTGATGCCTCTCATTAATGCCTGTTTTGCCCCTCTTTTTCTATGTAAGGGCTACAGCTGAAAGTTTTTCTTGTAACTTTATCACATTTCGCAAAGAACCAGAAGGGACATTATCTAAAAAGTACTAAGAAATGAACCTGGGTTAGCTGTTTATTGAAACACATAGCATGCAAACTGTCTGGGAAAATGAAAACAATCGATGAGACCTTAATTTCTAAGCCAACATTCATATTCAAAGATTTGAATTCAGAAATTGTCTGAGATTTGATATTCCACTTTGGCTTGAAGAGTCCTTCTCCTAACCAAACAACAGCGCTTAGAGAATGACGTAGGTGTTCTGGGCAGTTTCACTAGCATTCCATCATTGCTTGCAAAGCACAAGAAATGATATCCATAGCAGGCACTGATTCACCAAGGTGCCATGTGTGAGTACTTTGATTTATAAAGTGACAAATATTGTAGCTCTACTAAAAGCTAAAGAGACTTTTGAAGCATATGTAAAACTTGAAAAAAAATATTGGCCAATATACTTAGCAGAGGTAAAGCAAAAGATGTAAACATAATATTGAAAATCACAGTATAATAATCACAATGTGTTTTTTTTCTTAATTCTTGGACAAAGAACCTGAACAAAAATGTCTTTCAGAGGAAAGGTGTGTACTTTCAGTCTTGAGGGAAAGCTCCATGATGGCAGGGGACATCATGGAATGAGCAGAGGCCTGACATCACCTCTGCCACAGAAATTGGATGATCAGTGAGTGAGTGAGGTGAACTCTATCAAAGGGATGTTGGCTCTCAGCTTGGATCCAAGCATTGAAAACACCTGAGTTTAGGTGAAGCATCTAATACAAACAACCATACAATGTATGCATTATTTACATCCTGACACATTCTTAATGCTTCATTTGATTAAAAATGCTGGAGGGTCTCCAAACCAGTAATAGCTTTATTTACATTTTCTATAAATATTGATGTGCTTGTAAATTGCCTAATTTTTAATTACTAGGAACAAATGGCATTTCGCAAACACCACATACACTTCGCTTACATCTTGTAAATAGAGTAATAATACCTTCCCCTCTTTGTCCTTTGTCTCTTCATTCTTTGATATTGTTGTTACTGTTTTGTTTTGATTACAAGGTAAAGTTTCACTTGGTGACAATCCAGCTGGCTTCAAACTCCTGATACTCCAGGCCCAGCTTCCTATAACTCGAGAGTGTCAAAATGTGCTCTTCAAGCTTCAATTTGTATTCTTTCCCAGCTCCCAGATCTACATCCTGAATGCAGGGGGCCTTGCAAATTCCCTTTCTTAGAATAACTGGCCAATGAAAGAAGATGGTAGCTAGTTTGGAAAGCCAGATCATGATGAAGTAGCTCAAAGTGTTCTCTTCATAAATAGAACTACAGAATTTGCTATATTGAGTAGATCACCAGAAGTACACTGTGGAAAGAACCTACAGGCTGGCCTAAATGATATTGTCTCAGCATGTCTAGCTGAGCTTTAACCAGAGGATGCTGGGTGATGATATCTAGCTAGTTGATGTCAGCAGTAAGAGCAGATCCAGATCGGTGCTCCCAGGGATGGTGTCTGGAGAATGTGTCTGGTGTATGCCCTTAACATGTCTTATTCTATCTCTCTGGATTTTATCACTGATACTAAACACCACTAGAAGTACCTGAACTAAAAGTGAATGTCCCGAAGAAGCTCTGCTTTAAGCTTGAGCTATATCTCTGTCATCTTTACACAGTCAGGTTTCTACCAGTTGAAGACGCTGAGAGAAAATCACCAATGATCAAAACTGGGGATGCCAGACCATGTTGAACTCCATAAAGAAACATGAACTTGAAATTCAGACAGTGAAAGATGGGGTAGGAAGAAATCATCAGCTGACAATTCTCAAGATGCAAAATATAGATTTGATGCCATGTCAGAAAATATTCACTTATCTTAATGGGAAACGCAGCCCTCTTGCACAGTCTTTCTAGACACTGGTGACAAAAGCAGTGAAGACAACACTGAGGAGACTCAAAACTCATCAGGGCTGAAAAAAAATGTGTTGTTGAGAGCTCAACACTAAAGATTTCTAACATGTCTGCCCTCCAAGGCTCAGACACAGTTTGGAAGGGGGCAGAAAGAATGTAAGAGCCAGAGCTTAGAAAGACATTCAGTGGACACTGTCCTCAAGACAGGACTTGACTGGTGCCCCCATGAACTCACAGTGGTCATCTGTAGACATGCGCTGTTCTGAGTCCATAAACATTTTGATACAGAGAAAGAAGGAGCAGAAAAGGAAGGAGACGACAAAACAGAGGATTACCTTGAAAGAGGAGGGTCCTCAGGGGATGAGGGTGAGCAAGACAGGCATTAAGATGATAGGAACACAACCAAACTATCGTATGTTCATATAAAAATAAAAGATGCAATACTTGCAGATAAAGAGTAACATTTTGGTTTTAATGGAAATGCCTTATTCCTCCAAACCAGCATTTGTCCTACGTAACCCTCTATGTTTAAGGTGAAGGATCTCTCTGACTTTTCTTCTTCCATAGCTGTGAATGAACCCCTATTCACACACTTCACATACTGATGGGGATTCTTCAGTGCATTCAGGCAAGTCTTTTGCAGATTTTGTCTGTTGTCACCAGAGCACTTGGTCTCAGATGTCTGTGTATGTAAGCATTCTACCCTTGACTCACAGGAGGAAGTTGTCACTTTCTCAGTTTACATTATTTTGAGGGTCTATCACAGTTAGGTCTCAGGCAGCAAAGCTTTTTAATTGGGATCCCAGTTTCTTTCCAAGGTAAAATGGACTCTCCCTACTTCCTATGCAGTCTCGGGCTCCTTCTCCACAGAATCTTGACTGTGGACAGATCCTGCCATAACCATAGGTATTCCTATAAATCAGTGATCTGGTGCTAGAGTCCAACTCATACTCTTTTCAATATTTGTTTAACCTTCAAAATAAAGCAACAATTTGAAAATAAGGGTACAGTGGCAGTTTTACAAATAATGTTATTTGAGCCACTAAGTATAAACTGATAGTGCAATGAATCAAGGAAAAATAAATAAGAAAATCCATAGTAAATTTACTTTTAAAAATGAAAATAAGCACATTTTCTTATTTTTTTGATTTACCCTTTATTATCACCTTCTAGAGTAGTTATTTAGTTCTAAATTGTTTTATAAATGAAAAACAAGGTAAAGTTTGGAAAGAAAATTCAATTTGTCTAGCTGGGTATGGTGGTGCAAACTTCTAATCATAGAACTTAGAAAGATGAGTTGGGAAAGTCTGGGATATGTAGAAAGATGTCTCAAAAAAAAAAAAAAACCCAGGAAAAATGAGTTGTCCAAATTTATCTTTATTGGTTCATAATACAATCTATGAGAGTCTAGTAATTATGTTTTTCTTTCTTATAACAGCTGCCAGAAGATTTTCACATACTCAAATTTACATTTTACTTATGTAGAAATTTACAAATTCTACTTATCTTGCTTTACAAACATGAAGTCTGGGCTGGAGAGATAGCTCAGTGGTTAAGGCGCCTTCCTGCAATTGCCAAAAACCCAGAATTCAATTCCCCAGTACCCACTTAAGACAGATAGAAAGTGGTGCTGACATCAAGTTCATTTGCAGCTGCTGGAGGTGCTGGCACACCCAGTCTCTCTCTCCCTCTTCCCTTTCTGTCTCCCTTTGCAAATAAATAAAAATAAAATATTTTTTTTAAAACCCATAGTCATTATAGCTTTGAAGTATTGTTTCATATAATTTTGAGCTAAGACAGGATAACTGGTGACAAAAGATTTTATGAGAAATCAAAATTTTAACAATCTGCCCACTGTAATTTATTTATTTTCAGCTCAAATTATGCCTGAAACAGTTGTATTTCTGACAAGAAAAACATGCAAGACATTACCTATAAAGTAAAGGTAATATAAAAATATAATATTAAAGCAGGTAGAAATTTATGGTTAGAAATGTATGGTTACCCATACATTTACTCAAACATAATACAGCAAAATTTGTTCTATATAACAACTCTTATTCTAGCTGAAAAAAGATGATTTCTAGGACATAAGAAAACAAGTACATCTACAGATGTTATGAGAATACTGAGGACACTGCTATATGGCAGAGACCAGCAAGCCAAGAAGTACTCATCTGTGCAATAGTAGTGCTAATGCTAGGTGGGTAATCAATAGCTTGCTAATTGGCTCAGAGATCTGCTCAGTGGTAAGGAACCCTTAACTGGAAGTGGAATACAAGGCAAACTCTTATAGAGACCAAGAACCCAATTCCAAGGGAAACCCCCACTTATCAGGGATTCACAGAGAGGCTACACCCATTAGAATCTCACCATATTAACAATATTTTTCGTCTCATTTAACCTATACTGATCTCACTCTCTATTGGAGATTCTGTTTGTATTTTTCAGAAGGCAGTGTGACTGTGGAAAGCCCAATTCCACCAACAGGACATAGGATAATGGTTGAAACACAGGCAGGAGATGAACCATTCCTAAATTATCTGATAGGGCCCATGTAAAATCTGTGAGGGAGGAAGTGGTAAGATGAGCAAGAGAACTACCTCCACAGCCAGTCAGACAGCCTATGAAATAAATGGTAAAAGAGACAGACAATGAGGATATCCAACATAGTCCAAAGCAGAAATTCAGAGACTCTTAAGATCCCAACAGTAATGTAAACTTAAAACTCACTCACCATGCCTCAGGGAACTTTGTGGAAGAGGAGGCAGAAAGATTGTAAGAGCCATGGTTGGGGGCAAATATCCAGAGGCATGCCCCCCCCTTAACAACAGCACAGAGAGGAAAAATCAACTCACTACTGCTTGTACAATTCAAAATCCTCTATCCCATGGACAGGTCCAGGAATCCCATTGAGGGCCTGTAATAGACTGGGGACAGAAAGGGGTTAAATGGTGTCATTACAAGACTTGCTCATACAATTTATCTAATTATCAAGAAGAAATAAGTTACAAAATGATAAAAGAGATGATTGAAATTTCTTTACTTAAGTGTTTATTCAATTTGTCAAAGACATGAGCATGTTAAAATCCAACCCATTTTAATACTTTCTTAGAGGATTTTGGTTAGCAAAAATTAAGCAGTAATTACAGATATTCCCAATCGCTTCTCTATATTAAATACTTAGATTTTGTATAATACACTTCATATGTAGTATATTTCTTATTTTACTCTCCCTCAGTTTATACCGTCAATGAGTTGGTTCATGAAATATATCATGAAATAAAACCTGTCACAATCCTCATATTGTGAACAAAAGTTGGGATGTTTACAAATCTATCATTGGTAAGTTTCCTCTGTTCCACCAGAAAGATAAACACTGCCCTGTGTTAGTGCAGTGTCTCCAGCACTTTGGCATAAATGATTGCGTAGTGACAGCTTGTTGCCACATAAAGCACTAATGTAGTAGTGGATGACTTGGTGGGTCTGGGTGGGTCCGCATAGTACATTTCTAACGTGAACAGGAGATGCTGGTCATGTGAGATGTTTTGCTTTATTGCTTTCATATTTATGAAGAGCCTGCTATTGCATCCATTCTAAGTGTTTCCCTGTATGCTTATTCAATTTCCTAAATTCAACTACTTTGAGAATACTCCCAGTTGTAGAGTAGATCTGCTATATGATGCTTGCTTACTTCCTGGAAACAATTCAGGCCATTTTGCCCTCACATTGGTAATTCACATAATATCCAATTTCACTGCATTTTCAACAAGTTTCTTATTACATTTTGTTTCTCTGATTTATTATAGACATCTTAACAGATATAAAAAAAATCTCTCCTTATGGAATTGACTTGGCCTCATTTTCTTCTTTGTAATCCTTATCTATCAGTTCCGCAATGTAAAAATAATTGAGTCCCAAAACTGGGAATTAATTGCAAGAACCGCAGTAGAACTATGCTTTATACAACATGAGGAAACATAAGAAAACTCATCCTCCCAGGGTGGCTACCCATAATATTCAGCCACATGTCATTGGGATGAATCTCCAAACCAGGCACACTTTTGGGAGGAAAGTGTTTATTGAATTAACAGATCTAAGGATAATGGATTCGACTGACAGAAAATTTCTTGTTAATAATTATATCACTTTAAACAGATATAAATATCTGCTATTGCATATTTCTTGTTAATAATTATATCACTTTAAACAGATATAAATATTTGTTATTGCATGCTAATTATACAGTTTATATCACTAATGGCTGTACATTATTGTATCAATACCACTGAAAATAAACTTTCATCTACATTTTATATAGATTTCACTTATGTTTAAAGGATATGACTGATTAAATAAGATAGTCAAATTACTGAAAAAAAGTTTTACATTTGTTTTGGAGAAATCTAAACCATCCCTCTAAACTTCCTTATAGGGATTTCTTTCGAACTCAAATAATACAAGCAAAGAAATGAACTTACACTAATACATAAATTGACTAATGATCCTTATTCTGGTTTGAAAGTAAATCAAACTCTTTATCAGGAATGTTCCAACATAACCATATGATGCATTTGGGAAATTTACAGTAAGTAATTAAGAATCATTTTAGTTTTTAGTCAAATATCATAAATTGTATGATGATAGGAAATCTTCTATTGCTAGAAATAAAATAAGCCAATATTGTACAGCATGCATATTTTACAGTCTTAAAATTGGATTAGATAAAGTTATAAAGCTTTTAAAGTAGTGAGGGCTTATTTTCACATCAGTCAAATTTTTCAAATGTAGAATTCTTTGCATTGAGATAAATATAATGCATATATATTTTTTCTTATATTCATACAAATTCCCTAGAGAAAAAATAATCATATTCTGAAGACATAACAGAAGTTATGATATTCTAAAGAAAGATACCTGGGCCCATTTTTTCAGCTATTGGATTTATCAGACTAGCCATTTTTTTCAGTAGATAAATAACTACATATATACTTTTCAGTTAATGTTTTTAACAAAGTATTATGTAATTTGATCATAATCCCTTCCCTTGACTTTATCTTGAAGCCCTTCCCTTTCCTTCTTCCATGGAACTCCTTCTTTTCCCCAGTAGGTTTTCTATTTCCATGTCTTCCCCACTCCCTTGTGTGTGAATGTGACCCACTGGTTTTCAGTAGGGATGTCTACATGATTTCCTAGAGCATATGCAGCTCATTAGTGGCTATAGCACTGAATAAAATGTCTCTCCCTGTCCCAAGAGCAATTTATTTCCAGTTGCTCTTGAGGGAAATTTGGATGCCTAATGGTTATTATTAGCATCCACGATAAAATGTTTTTAAAATCAATAGTGTGTGTGGCATGTGTGGATTATGGCAGTCATGGTGAGCTCATGGATACAGCAACCAGGGATTGTCTGGAAGACAGCATTTCGATGCATTTCTCCCCATCCTCCATCTCTTACATTCCTTCTGTGCCTTCTTGTGCTTTGTTCCCTGAACCATGGAGGTGACAGCGATTCCTAATTTAGCACTGAGCATACCACATTCAATTATTCTCAGCACTGCCATGATATCTGAGTTTCCTCTGTAGTGACCACCATTAGTAAAAAGAAACTTCTCTAAAAAAAGGTCAGAACAGCACTAATATGTGAGCATAAACATAAATTTTATAGACACCCAACATATCCACTTAGCCAAACTGTAGCAGAATCTTTCTTGGTGAGTCTGTGATGTCTATGCCATGGAATTTTGACTAGGTTTATAGTACCAAGTGTCAATTCCCTTATGTGAAGTGGGCCTTATATCCATCCAGAGAACAGTTGTGGAACCTTTGCACTGGTTGGCACACCTTGCCTGCCTGGTTAGTTGTTTAGCACACACGGTTCACCCATAGGTCAGAATATTGGTGATTTCTCTCCAAGAAGCCAATTATATGATAGGTAGAGTGCATTGGGGAAGATTCCAGCTCAGTTCCAGCTAGATTTTTCAGTATCCTATAACTGAGGCATATTGTTTCTTTAGAGTCCTCCCATCTGTGAAGGTTAGGTTTTGTTGTCAAATTGATCTTTTTAATTATCTTGGTTGGGTCTCTGAATATGTTTACAGGAAGGCAGCCTCTCAGCAAGGGTCAGCATGTAAAAAGCTCAAAGAAGCCAGAAGTAAACATCCTTCCCTATGTAGGCAGTGCAGGAAGGAAATTCCAAAGACTCAGAAAGCTACTAAGTTTTGGAAAGGGTTGTAGGACCCCACCATAAGGCTATATAAAGGGGAAGAAATTCTCTCCTTGACCCTCTTGTCTGTTTGCTATTGTGTGTGTGGTGTAGGTGATGTTTTTTTCTCTCTGCTTCGGATCTGTGAAAGAGGGCCAGCCTCTTTCGCTGTTATGGAACTTCCCCTCTATCTGTAGTTTTAATAAATACTTTCCTCCCCCTAAGTGTGCCTTTTTTGAAGATTCATCCTAGCAGCGTATGGGAGACTATGACAAATTTGGTACCAGGAGTGGGGTGATTCGCTGAGATGAATCTGACCATGTGAATTCTTATCTTCTGGAACTTGTGTTCTGGAGGAATGGACATGGACTTAATACTTGCACATGAAGATGCCTTCCAGAGCTGTAAGCCAAGTTTTATAGACTATTCTGGTGAGAATTTGGAAATGCTCAGGGCAGAGAGAATTGCATTTGGAGGTTTAACTTGTGAACTTTATACGGGGAAGGAGAGACTACAGAAAACCTTAGTAGAAGTGCATGACTAGGCCAAGGGGTGGATGTGTCCTACTGCCCGTGCCCAGAGAGTTCGACCAAGGTCAAACTTTAAGTAATGGACTGTGTACTTGGCTATGGATATGGGACTGAGAATTTAAGATATGAAGTTAGAGAAACTTCAAAGCAAGTTTAACTTACTGGCAAAGCCTGGGTTTTGATTATGGCCCAACTGCTTTACATTGAAACAATTGAGAAATACTTGAGGTGTTTCTACCCAGGAAGGACAGAAAAGTGGACTGTGCAAACTCTTTGGAAAGGAAATCACTGAAAAAAAGGAATCTGCTCTTCAAAGTCATTTCTATTTTGTCCCTGAATTAACAACATGGCTGTATCCTGCATACCTGGTATTGCTTTTGGAAGCATGAGGAATGCAGGGAAGGAGTGAGTCATGAAATGCACATGCTTCCAGGAGTTGCTGCTGAGATGCAATATTTGGACCAGGGCCTGAAGTCCCTGATTGGCAAGTGAAGCCATTGGAAGGTGGACCATGGTTTGCAACAGAGACCCAAAGATGTTTTGGACATACCAGGACTTTGCAAAGGCTACCATTTTGCACTGCTGGCTTGGGATGAAAGTTTCTCCAGGTACTCAGCCAAACTGAAGGTACAAAATCAGAAAATCCAGAGACTGCCAGTCACTGGTTGTGCTATGGTACTTAAACTGCAGATGTGGATGTTTGCTGATGTTTGTTGAGTTTGCATTGGCCCAGACTCTTCTTGTTATGCCTCATAGCACTTGAAAATGTTTGCTCTTTGCCATTATATCTTAAAAGCATGTAACTTGTTTTGATTTACAAAACTCACAGTTCAGGGACCTTGCCTTATGTTGGCGCAGATTACATGTCTGAGTTTCTATGGGAGAGAGTTCTATAATTTTAGGGAGAATTATGATCTTGTTACTGTCTTCACATAGGAATTAAGCATAATGTAAGGAGATATGGTTTGATGTCAAGTTGGCAAGGGGTTGACTTGTGATGGCTAGGTTTGGTGTCAACTTGAATCTTTTTAATTATCTTGGGTAGGTGTCTGAGGATGTTTCCAGGAAGGCAGCCTCTCAGTAGGGGGCAGGATATAAAGAAGCTCAAAGAAGCAAGAAGTAAACATCCTTTCCTGTGTGGGCAGTGCAGGAAGGAAATTCCAGAGGCTCAAGAAGCCTTTAAGTCTGGGATAGAATTGCAAGACCCCACCCTAGGGATATATAAAAGTGAAAGAATTCTCTCCTTGGCCCTCTTGCCTATTCCCTGTTGTGTGTGTGTGGTGTAGGTGATTGGTTTTTCTCTCTGCTCAGACCTGTGAAAGGGGCACCTCTTTCGCTGTTATGGAACTTCTCCTCAATCTGTAGTTTCAATAAATACTTTCCTCCCATAAACTGTACCTGGTTTGAAGATTCATCCAGTAGCATGTGGCTGACAGTGACACCATCTATCTCTGCTGAGCAACCAAGAACAGGCAATAATCAATTACTTGGGATACTCAGGGTTCTTCTGACCAACAGCTCTCTGGACAATATCCTACTCCTGGCTCTGGAATTTTCCTATAATTACCTATACCTCTGAGAGCAGCATTACTACTATGTAGTACCCACTATACAGGGTACTACTTTTGAAAGACTTTTTTTTTAAACATATTTTTAAATCCACAGAAAAGAAATAACATTTCATATGGGATAGCATATCATTTTCATTAACATGGAATTCATAATATTTGACAGAAGTCTGGAGCTGAAGCTGACCTCATACAACAGTACAAAAGTATTCACTGAACACCTTTTTAGGGAAGAGACTTTCAGACAAAGAACTCTGCCTGGTCCTGAATGCGTGGGGAGCCAATGCAACACAAAACCTAATTCTTGCTCATTGAGAATGAGATTTTTCTGAAGATACCACTTTCATTGTGTGCCAGTTTATTATCTTGTTTTATTTTTTAAACAACCGTTTTATATTAACTTTGATTAAAGTTTATAAAGTTTACATGTTGTAGTTAATGTGATATTTCCAAAATATGCATGCAATGTTCACTGATCAAATACAACCTTTTATATATACTTCCTCTTCAAAATCTCTGGTATGTGGCTTTTGTCTTTCTACATTATAGCCATATCTCCTTTGTTGTTCAGACATTACTTTCATAGAAGCAACTCAGTGCTGCTGTGTATATATGGGGAAAAGAATGTATTTCTATTTTTTATCTTTTTCCACTTAACAATCTTTTAAGATGGATATTGTATTCGCTTTCTTGTTGCTTGAATAAAGCACATAACCAAAAGCAACTTTTGGGAAGAAAAAATTATTTTAGCTTATAGTCTCTAGGGAAAACTTCATGATGGCAGAAGAAGGCATAGCATGAGCAGAGGCTGGATGTCACCACTGTCTTAGCAGGTGGAAAACAGCAGAGGAGAGGAAGCCCTGCTCTGGCAAGAGGAGCTCTCTATAGCATCGTTAATACCACCCCCATCAATACATCTCCCCGGTGCAAGGCTTCACCTCCAAAATTACCAGCAGCTGGGAACCAAGAATTCAGAACATTTGAGTTCCTTGAGAACATCTGATTCAAAGTACAACCATGGAGATATATCTATATCTTTTTTTTATTCTGTCAATCATACATATGCACATATGTTCATGAAATTGTAAGTTGTGAATGGATTTTGAAGTTGCAAATGAGTTACCTTTATTTACTTTAATATATTTGTTCCTTTTCCTCTGAGTGTAGTTGTATCTGACCTTTGAACTGTAAGGCTCAAGTCATTTTCATAGATAATTAAATGCTGTAGCAAGGCTTATTTTATGATAAAGTTTAAATTTTCTGTCAAACATTGTCAGATTCTACTCTTTTGTCAAATTAGCATACATCTAGAAATGGTTATTTTATTAAAAAATAGTTTATTATGCACAAAATTTAAAACTTTAGTGTTTAAATTGGATTAAGATTAAGTTAGATTTAGGTTAGACAAAGAAATATATTTTTTCCCAAAAGGGAATGTTTTAAATAGCTTGTTATGACTTAGAAAAGGTTTACTGGAGATCATATATGACTTACATATTCAGTCCTTTGAGTGGTAATTTCAAAATTAATTAGAAGCTTATAAACTGGTGTTGTCAATAATTAACAAATATCCTTCAGTTATTTGAATAGGACCTCCACAGTTTAATAAACTAAAATTCATGACATACCTCAAAAAATCTAACTCATTCTCCAAATAAAATTCATCCAAAATTCAGAGAATATATTTGTAAACTTGTTTGTGAGAACTGTGATAGGGGATTCTGGACAGGAAGAAATGGAAAGAAATGAGTCACTTGTAGCCATGTGTGGCTGCAGCACCATTTGAGACAGATGATGGTCAATATTTCATCATGCTCAGTCACAAAAGGCAAACCCGTGACATGACCAGTAATGTATTTTCTGATATTGACAGTTGGTTCCCTGGTTTGATTTAGACCCCCTTTGGAACAACTGAGTAAATACATGTCGATGTCCGCTGACATGAATGGCAAGGTTGATGGTCAGTAACACTCCTTACAAATATTTGGGTCAGGGGATGGGCATAGCCATTGATGTAGAGAGAAGGTACTCTCTTTGCCCAGAGATGGCTGGGGACCTGCCTTCTATGAGGAAGAAAACCTGGCTACAACATAGAGAACACAAGCATAAAGTCAGAAGATGAAAATAAACATGCAATAGAAGAATGCCTGGCAAGAAAATGGAAATGATGGCTATTTCCTTAATGAGAATACTACCTCCCAAGGCCTCTCTCTTCTTCAAGGAAGCTGTTACATACCTTCATTGCTGAGTTTCCCCACTCTCTTGAATTCTTACATTACATAATGCTTTTTTTTCACATAATGTTTTCTCTTCATTTTCTTTCTACACAAGAGCTGCCTAGAACCCCAAATTGACTGACATGCTGTATTTTACCTGAAGTAAATAATTCTCAAGTTGTGATTTTAATATCCTTATTATGAATAATTATATACATTGTATGAGCAAATCTTGTGAAGGTGTCCCAGTTTCCCTAGTCTCTGTCCCCCACCCACTGGGGTCCTTTCCAGGTGTGCATACTGTATCTGTCCATAGGTTAGGGGGTTATCAGTCTTGCTGTGCTGATTGGTCTCCTGTTTGTCTTATCTCTTACTTGTAGGTTTCATTTGGTTCCCGGTGTGAAGGCCAGGGGTGGTTTTTCTCCTACCAGATTGTCAGCCATCATCCAATGTCTTGTTGGTGGAATTGAGTTGCCCCCAGCTCTCTCACTGCCTTCTGAAAAATACAAATAAATTTCCCTCTGAGAATGAGATCAGTATAGATTAAATGAGACAACATTGCTATTTTGTCTAGCTCCTAATGGGTGTAGCCTCTCTGTAGCTCTCTGGTAGTGGGAATTTCCCGGAGGAGCCCAAGATCTTGGTCTCCATATTATTATGCCATGGATCCGAGTTCCAGTTAAGGGCTCCTTATCACTAAGCAGATCTCTCAGCCAATCAGTAAGTAGTTGATTACCCTCCTAGGTTTAGTGCCACTATTACACAATGAGCATTTCTTGATTTTTTTGATATCTTCCATATAGCAGTGTGTTCAGCACTCTTGTCACAACTCTCTATATTATATATCAGTGGTCTCTGCTTTCTCCAAATATCATTCACCAATTTCCCCTGGCAGCTCTTGCCACACTTTCCAGTACTACACACGCTACCATCTGGGAGCTGGTTAACATTCTAGATCTAGCAGGACTTCTTGGTGCCATTTGATGCTATTCTGTGATTTCTTTAGCAAAAGGGTCTTACCTTAGGCCTGGGACAGGCATTCAAGAGCTTTGACAGAAATCTTTCACGTTTTGGGGACCTCCTGGGTTTCTTTGATCAACAGCTCAGTGTGGGAAGGAACCAATAACTGGAGCAGGGAGATTCAGGTCTGAGCAATTATTCTTTTTTTTTAAAAGCAGAGAGAGAGAGAGAGAGAGAGAGAGAGAGAGAGAGAGAGAGAGAGAGAGACAGAGAGAGAGAGCACACCAGGGCCACCACCTTGTGGGTCTGGCTTATGTAGGTACTGGGGCCTAAGGCATTGGAGATGAGTGCTGTAACCACTGAGCAATCTCTCCAGCCCCCAATTATTCTTGATGTTAGGCTTCCTCCCATTCTATTCATGGTCCCTTGTATCAGGTGTTGCCCACAGCTTCCTCAGTAGCTGACTGTATAAAGCTAGGGTTTTATGGTGGTAGTCAACTCATTATTAGTTTAGTTTACTATATGAGCCTACCCCCATCACCCTCCCTATTCTTTCCATTCTCTTTTATAGTCTCTCCAGTCACTGAGAGATTTTCTTAATGTTCCAGTTTAACATTGTTAGGAACCCCACATGAGGGAGAATATGTGGCACTTGGCTTTCTGCTTATGTGTGTGGTCACTAAAAATGATCTGCTCCAAGTGCTTCCATTTTTTCTTTAAAATTCTTTATGCCATTTTTCCTTTCATCTGCATAGAATTCCAAAGTTTATATGTACCATGACTTTGATATCCGTTCAATCAGTGATGGGCATTTGGGTTGACTAAAGTTGTGTTTTGTGTCTGATTTAAAATCCTTACATTTATAATACTGACAACCTGCAAAGGGGTCACATGTCCCCAATGACAATTGGAACAATGATTTTTATTAAAATATGACATTATGAACACTGCTAAGATGCAAACATATGTAAAGTAACAATATTGTTAGAGTTTTTTTGTTTGTTTTTGTGGGCCTTGATTCAAGATTTTGGCACAACATATTTCATTTGTCTAGAAATGTTTTCACCACTGAACTGAGGTCTCTGACTTACAACATACCAATTATGGAATTAATATATTATTTTTTATTTGTTCATAACTTCATAAGAATTGTACCTTCTCAAGTTCAAGAATGTTAATTCATTGCATCAGTGGAATGTTTTTCAAGGACTAATCATTGGAACATAACAGATATAAAGAAAATATCTTCCAGAGTAAAAATAAGTTCAATTATCTAGGACAAATTTCAATAAATCTTTGTCTTTTCATAACCACTTAAGATACATAATGTGTATAAAATAGGAATTAATATAATACCATGTGAATGATAGGCTGAATTTAAATATAATAATGAAAGTAAAAATGATTTAGGAAGAGATTATCAACTACAAAAACATAATACAATATAAAACTATATCCAAAAAAAGGCTATGTGACATCATTTTAAATGCTATAGCATGACATCACTTTATTTAAGTTTACATTTCTCAATGAATAAGTGGAAATGTTAAACAGGAGAATTCCTGATAAATACTAATCAAAGTACCAAAATAATGGACAAAAATACAAAGTTGTTTTAAAGTTTTTTTTTATTTGTTTGTTGGTAAAGTGTATGTTTGATGTGGTTGTGGTGCTGTGTTTTATATATATATATATATATATAGTATGTGAGCTCTCCAATCACGTGTTTGCAGGGGCACACTGGTTATGCTTCTTGAATCCACTCATCCATGCATTATTTGAGGCTTAGTCTCTGAGATTGGAGCTGTGAAAGTCAAGACTCCCCAGTCACTTGCTTGTCTGTTCTCAAACCCATAGACTAGGGGTAAACACATGTAGCTACATCCAACTTTTTCTTTTACATGCATTGTTGGGGGTTGAACTTGGCAGGTTCCAGCTCCTGAGGCCTTCATGCTGAAGTGACATGTGGACTTAACTGTTGAGCCGCCTTCCCTACCCATAGGTCGATTAATTTTTAATGATATAAATAAGTCTTAGCTGTCATGGGGCTGAAGGAGGAGCCTAGCAAGTGTAAGTCCAGGTTGTGCTACAAAAGGGAATCTTATCTCAAAAATAAGCAAATCAAGCAAGAAAACAACATGAGTAACACAATAATATCAATGGATATCAATAAACACCTCAGGTAAATCAGCTATGATTAACCCCAAATCACTGAATATGCTATCAAAATTCTTAAAAGTGATACAAGCATGCTAACTGAAGGTCTTCAGTTATACTTGGAAAAATAATTATCCATTTGAGGTTCAGGAACTCCAATGCTCAATAAAAATTAGGTAGGAATAGGACAGCGATGCCTAGCCCAGAAGGGACACTGAGTGTGGCTATTCAAATTTTCTTCTTTCTTTTTCATTTAGATAATCCCCACCGAAAATACAACTAATCCTAACTATAAATTAAAAAGTGGTGGAATTTGGCTTAAGAACAGCTTTACTAAAAATTTTTGCATGCTATTAAGGGCATCTTCCCCTCTGCTGTTCTGCTCATAAAAAAAAAATAGAAAAAAAAGAAGGGCTGGATCATGACTCAGCAGGTAAAATCATGACAACCTCAGTGACACTCCCAACATCCACATAAAATGCCCGACATGATCACATATGTACCACTGTTCCTTCGGTGCTGAGGAGGGCAGAGGCAAGAAAATCCCTGGGCTCTCTGCTTAGCCAGTCTAACCAACACATGGCAGTCCCCAGTTCAGTCAAAGACCTTGTCTCAAGAAAACAAAGTGGAGATACTGGATGTTCCACTTCGGCCTCCACACACATGCCAGGTGCTTATACTTCTGCCTAGACACACCTATATACTACACATCCCTCCCTCCCAACACACACAATTCTTTTAGAGGCAAAGATCCTGTATTAAGTCTGCATTACAACATCACATTTTGCCCTTTTTGATTTTACTGGGCATTATTTTGCACCTTATCATTAATTAGACTAAGATGTATGTCTCCAAGATTTACTTTCTACCTTGATTTTAAGAATAGGCATGCCTTAGCTTGGCATGGTGGCACACACCTTTAATCCCAGCACTTGGGAGGCAGAGGTAGGAGGATCGCCATGAGTTCAAGGCCACCCTGAGACTACATATTGAATTCCAGGCCAGCCTGGGCTAGAGTGAGACCCTACCTTGAAAAAAAAAAACAACAAAACAAACAAACAATAAAGAATAGGCATGCCATGAACAGGGTGTGGAAGTACACTCATTAAAGCTAGCACATGGAAGGCTAAGGTAGGAGGATCACCATGAATTTGAAGTCAGCCTGACCTACAGAATGAGTTCCAGGTCAGCATGGACTAGAGTCAGACCCTGCCTTGAAGACAAAAACAAACAGAGGGCATGCCTTTGGAATTTCAGATTTTAGATTAAGGATTTCTTGTTGCTATGAAAGAAATATAGTAAACACATCAATAGACTACTCCAAAAATTGAAAAATGAAAGGTGCAAAATCTTTAGGTTCATTTTGTCTATTTTTATGTATGGTATATGCATGTATATATTTCCACTCTATATGCTGTTTGTACATTGGTAACAAATTGATTATAGAATAAATGGGTACTCACATAAATTGGGATTGTTAAATTGAGTACAAATTCTCTTCATCCAAAGTGTAACAGGAATGTAAGAACAAAAGTCCCAGATCTGGAAGTCCATAAATGCTTTACTTGGCAACCTGTCTCAACACATCAATTAAAGTGATGAATTATAGTAAGAGTCAGAAAAAGAAAATTAATCATTGTTGTACTGGAAGGCGCAGATGAGGTGATCTGCTACCCTGATTCCATTTTCAATGTAAATAGAGAAAAAATGAGGGCAAGCACCAAGAGGTATAGCATAAATTAACAGTCTTGGGAATGGTGATCTTTGTCTCACAAGCTGAGAGGCAGTGATTTCAGTAAAATTCCCAATTTGGCTATGGAACTTGCCTATATAGAAATATATAATATTCTATAAAGTGTTCTTATCATCAAGAAATATTTTAAATTAGATTAAAATATCAATGGTTCATGCTTAAAGCCTAAAACTAACATTAAGATGGAGTTTAACCTTACTCCTTTCCCCACTGTAAACATAATTTTCTGATAATTTCACAAGCAAAACTTGAACTGGGTAACAATGAAAACATATCTAACTACCTTGTGAATCCTAGTACATTGAGGATTCCTTCAATCCTTGCTACCCATGGTTTTATTGCACCCTGCAATTTTGTCCAATGAATGTCAGGAATGAACCCTACAACATCATTTACAGAGGAGAGAGAGAGAGAGAGAGAGAGAGAGAGAGAGAGAGAGAGAGAGAGAGAGAGAGAGAGAGAGAGAGAGAGAGAGAGAGAAGAAAGAGTAAGAAGATAGGGAACAAGAGGGAGGGGAGATAGAAAGGGAGAGAATAAGAAAGAAAGCAGGAAAGTTATGAAGATAAAAAGTTCCTTAAAAATCTTTTGGACAACTCACCTTCGGAAGCCACTAGCATCCTGTGTATGGCTGTTGTTAAATTGTTGAGAAGCACACATAATATCATAAGTGTGCACTGCCCTTTTCCTAAGTTCCTCTCGTTCTTTCGTGCTTGTGGCCTGTTCTAAAACCAATGATAAAATATCATCTTAATGAACTCCAATTTTGTTTCATACTGACTCACCCTGGAAATCTTTTCTTCTGTGAATTCAAGTACCTTGTCTTATTCAGAGCAGAGATCTCTCAAAAGTTTCACACTGTGTGATGTTGTGTCTCCCACAGGCATTAACAAGGTCACATATGGATTAGTGAGGAGCAATGTATATTTCTGAAATCAAATTCTTAACTCATGGTTTCAGTTCTAGGGTATACTTCAAAACAGGCACAAAATTCATCAAAAGATAAATTAAATTTCATTATTCATGAGTACAATTATAATTATCTTTAGTAAACACAAGTATATTCTTAGGAAATATTTTTATTTTGATCAAATTTAATTAAATGTTCATTAATATTTAAGAGAAAATATTTACACATTAAACATGATTCAAGATATATTTCCCAATTCATCTATATTCTAAAATATTAAGAAAAATAGTGAAAGTTTTAAGGAGTATCTTAAATAGAATTTATTGGTGCATACATACAATTCCTGCTAATGGGATCCTGATATTGGAGGATTTCAATCTCCAAACCAGACTGGGAAACAAATCAAAACTTGTCACAAATGAAAAAAAGAAAAAAATCCAACAAAGTAAAATAATTTTGTAAAAGTGAATATAAGCTAAAAGTTAGAGAATTCATTCTTGTAGCTACTATAATATGGGAAAAGCCATACATTCTTAGTTTGCAATAAAAAGTAAATTTTAGGAATGATGATAAAGGTAAGTTAAATCACAGTATTTGAATTTTTTATTTGACTATCAAGGAGGAAAAAGTTGGCAGGTTATTTCATTTGCATTGATGAAACAGATGATCTCTTATTTGGAGAATCAAAGCTGCCATTTCTTCTAAGAGGGAATGAGCAAGGTGCCAATTTGAGAATACACCACCATCAACACCTCCAAAAGTAAGTACAATCCTGCAGTCAAACAGCAGTCTGAGCTCTGAGGCCATGAATTAAAAAAAAAATAGTCTTAAGAAGACAATAGAAAAAAGAAACCCTAGGGAGTACACTTATATTACTTATTATAGCCGCACACAGAACAAAGAATACAGCTCTATTTTACTTTTTTCTGAAATTACCTCTCCTATTTCTGTTTCATCAAAAGCATGAAGATGAAATTATAAAAATCAAGTGTTGCCCACTCCTGTTTGTGGATTTATGAGTGTTTGCTCATTGTGTCACTGAAGATCAAGAACAGGCCCTTAAGCATCTTGAGCAAGTGTTTTCCATACAGGAATTTTTGGGTTCCTCTGGCAATGTACCAGTATGCAGCAGCATGTTAATAATTATGAGGTGTTCCTGGATACTTATGTCGTGAATTTGAAGAATGAAATCCACAGGCCGGAGGCTAATGTGCAGCAGTATTTTATTACGGCTTCAACTTTTGGAAAAAGGAGAGCCAGGAGGGGCTTTAGCCCAGAATGTAAGAGAAGGTAGGATGGTGGAGCTCTTGTCCAGATGTAAGAGGGAGTTTGGGAAGTCCACCTCCAATCTGTTTGTGGAATTCTATGAGTTCATAGATAGGCAGTTAGTTTGGCCAGTCTAGTCCTGGCTTCAGGGGTACGTTTAGGTGTATGAAATCTTAATTCTGTAGGAAGAGAGTGGAAGGACTCCAAAGAGGGAAGGCTGGATCCTTCCGAGGTTTCTGACCTGTAGACAAGAGTGATGACTTTTTCCCCTCTGGGCCCAAGGACCATTTCTGAACTTAGCCACTTAGAAAAGTATTCATTTTGGGGTCCATCACTCCTATGCTGCCTAGACAATTTCTGTCTCCTATCAATTTAACACTGAGCTCATCATCAGACTACCATATTTCATTTATTTGTAATGAAAATATTAAAAAAATTCTTCTAGATTTTTAAGGTACATTATTGCCATCTCTAGTTACTATACTGTGTAGTTGCAAACCAGAACGTCTTAATTTTTAAACTACAACTGTGTCCATTTATCCACTTCTCACATGGTTATATTGAACATGATATTTTTAGCAGTCAATTTTTGTTGAAATTGTATTACAAACATATTTTTGCTTGCTTAGTTAAATTAATATAAATACTCTTTGTTCAATGGATGAAATGAAACTTACCAGTGAATAATTCAGTATAATAATCCATAGATCAATATCTTACTGAACAAGTTTTAATTAATTTAAAAATAAAAATTAAATTAAAATAATTTAAAAATGAATCATTATTAAATTAAATTATTCTGATATTAACAAATTATAATTTAGAGAGATCATCTTGAATGATTTTAACCTTTTAAAGATTATGCACAAAAATATTTTATATATTTTTTAAATTTTTTATATGTGATCTTGAATAGCCAACCATCTTTACTGTTACTTCCATGTGTAGAAGAATTGGTTAAGCACAGACCACATGTCTAAAATCAGGAGAAATATAATTCCTCTCCACATGAATAATGGATTATACTCACATGTTTTCAGCCATGATTCATTAGGCAAAAAAGATGTCTTTCTTGTATTAGATTCAATTGACTACATACACATAGAGAAATAAAAGTGAAAATATAACTGCTCTTCATACTAACAATTTAAAACTCAACTGAGTCTAAAATATTTGAAGAAAGTAATTTTACTGTAGATTAATTACTAATATTGAAGTATTCCATATGAAATATTTTACCTTAAATGAAAATTGAATGTATTTCATACAATTAATATTAATTGTCTTAAAGCAAACTCATTTGATGAAACCACCCTGATAATCTGAGGATTCATGAGTGTTATTTCCACCCAAGATTGGAAATGATTCATTAATTTGTTGGTTTGTTTTCATTTTCTTTTCCAAGGTAGAGTTTCACTCTAACCCAGGCTGACCAGGAATTCACTGTTTTAGTCTCAGGATGGCCTTGAACTCACAGTGATCCTTCTCCCTCTGCTTTCCGAGCGCTGGATTTAAAACGTGCGCCACCAAGCCTGGCAGAAATGATTCGTTTTTAAAAACAACATACTTTATCCAAAGACATCTTTGATCCTCTTGGTATTTAGAAGTCTCTCCTATTAATAGAGCTATTCCATGGGAGTAATTCCTCTTCTGCTTTATTTCACAAACATTTCCATGTTAGTTCCTGACAGTTTGGAAGTGATTACCTCATCTGCCTGCGATAGATTTGTCTCTTTAACTCACATTGTATTGTGTAGTATTTTCTGTGTATTAAATAAATCAGTTTTTATATCATTTATTTTTAGGGATTCAAATTTTAAATAGTTTAATTTATTTGTGAGAGAAAATTGGCATACCAGACCCTTCTGCTGATGCAAATGAACTCCAGACAAATGTGCAACTTGTGCATCTGTCATTAAGTGGGTAGTGGGAAATTGAACCTCAAGACAGAAGACTTTGCAAACCTTTAACCACTAAGCCATTTCCCCAGCCATTCTACATCCTTCCACTCGCCAAAACATCCAAATATTGGTTTGTTACATCAAAAAGCTCTTATAGATTATTGATTTTTATACAGAAATCTGTTTGCACCCGTTCCTCCTATCCCTGCTGAGAATCAGCTAAAGACATTAACCGTACCCTAGTCCTCTTAAAGTTCCTCTTATTTCCGAGGTTCTTCTGTTTTATTTTCTGAATGCTTTATTGGCTCTGGATCTTGGGGGTGAAATCAAGTCTTAGGTTTGCTATGTCCTGACTCTATCCATACAAATGTATGTATAGTGCTCCATATTCATAAAATTGCCTCATTGCAAGTATGGCTCCCTACTATCCTGGTGTTTCTTTGAGGCTTCAAGTTTGGAAAGAATCTCCTCATTTTTTGTTCCAAAGTGAACTTGTATCCTTGTGCCTTTGTTGGTTGAATTTTTCCCTTTAAATTGGCTCAGAGTACATATGGCAAGATAATGTCTACTATCCTTCAATTCTTTCAATTGTGATGATGTCTAACATACTGTGGCCAGATCCATTCAAGATCCAAAGACAATTGCTTTTTTGTTCTCAGAAACACAATTGATATTCTTCATATATATATATATATATATATATATATATATATATATATATATATATATATATATTGTTTTGTTTTTAGTAGAACTATGGATTTTTGTTCTGAAAAGACACAATTAAATGGAAACCATCAGCTTCCATTACACAGAACATCCTACATTGTCTTAGGAAACAAAAACATAGGTAAACGAAAGTGCAGCCTTCTTTTAAAAGTTCACCATTCACTAAACACATTATAAAACGTCTTTGTAATAGACGGTAATAAGACTGTTGTTGGCTTCAGAACTGTTCATAGAGTGTGAATGTCATGAACTGCCAACAAATATGGCATACATCTTATCTATTAAGAGTCCAGGAGAGATCGTTTGTAGAATTCAAAAGTTTAAAACGGGAATTCACGTCATGAGGTTAGAGGTCTAATGGACTGACTGTCACTGATAAGGGAATGATGGAGAGCCTGTTGCCACAGCAAGCTCGTTAGCTGGATGAATGGTGTGATGTGGAGGCCCCAGTCCCCAGAATACTAACACTGTAGAAACGCAGGTGGAAACGAGGGAGCGATGCAGCATTCTATTTAACTCTTGTTCTTGTGAATACAATATTAAGACAGTTGCTCTAGCATTGATTTCCTCATTTTTTGGTAATTAGGGGAAATATTTTAGCATATTATGATCTTTATTGGCCAGAGTTTGTCCAACAAATTGGTAACTACATGGTTTTCATCATTTAGAAAGGCAAGATAATGTATTCAGTCATCTGGGACACAAATGTGTTCTTCTCAAGTGTTTGTTCAAAATTCTTAATGCTGTGCAAATGTGACATTTAAGAAATATTTGTTTAGAGGAAACAAAAATAAACTTGTTGACCTTTATTTACAATGGCAATGAAATATGATTTTCTCTTCCTCAATTATATTAGCTGCCAACATGCAAAAGTTGACCACACAAAGCCAGCAACATCTGAATGTGAATGAGAACTCTGGCAATTATGGAGAATGAGTAGAGAGGTGTGTTGACGCGAAGCACACTTCCACTTAACTGACATTTTCTTTCTCAATTAAAATAATGGATTTTTCCATTACTTCTTAGTCTATCAGAATAGTTCTCTAGTTAAGAGATCCATTGAGTCTTTTCCTGTAATAGTTAATATTCATATATTTGGGAATACAAACACTATTCTCTAGACACTTTGATCTATCAGTCATATTTTATTTATTTATTTATTTATTTATTTATTTATTTATTTATTTATGAGGGACAGGGAGAAAGAGGCAGGAAGAGAGAGAGAGAGAGAGAGAGAGAAATAGAAAGAGAGAGAAAATGTGTATGGGCACACCAGGGCTTCCTGCCACTGCAAACTAACTCCGGGTACATGTGTCACTCATTGCATCTGGCTTTATGTGGGAACCTGGGCCAGCAGAATTTATGACATGTAACTTTAACCTCTGAGCATATCTCCAGCCCCTCCATCAGTTGTTTTGACACTATTTGACTCTCAGCCTATAAGAAACACAAACTAGATTCCAGGTGAGGTATTTTACCCTCCCCTCTCTCCCATTAATTCTTCCTCTTTTTCTTTGTTATCTGAATTATACCTTAGATGCATAGAATACTTTTTTCTTCTTTGTACCTTGATAATTTTAATAATGTTATGGCTTGAGTATGCAATGTCTTTTCAAAATGACTAGTGGGTCAAAGGCTTCAGACCAAGCTAGTGATGCTGTTGAGGTTGTAACCCTGCTTAGCATTATAACGAGCTTCATGACAGACCCATGTTAATTCACTGAAGAGTTTATGCTGAGTTAATTCACAGAAGAGTTTCTTTGAACAAGAAAGTGGAGCCTGGTTTTAGGAGGAAGGGCACTGGAAATCCTAGTACTTTCCTGTCTGTTTCTTAGCATCCTATTTTTTATCAGTGAACCTGATTGTTGATTAACCGTGCTGTTCTGTCCCATTAGACATGGACTCACATACAATGCAGAAATATGACTACCGATTAAAAAGTCTGAAAATAAGTCAGGGTAACAGAGAGAAGAATAACTTCACAATTTAGGAAGCTGCTAGGCTTGAGCATATCACCTAGCAACTTGTGAATCTAAGACTCCTACTGATTTTAAGCTACAGGTACTCTTCACATAATGAACTAGTTTTCTTTTCCCCTTAGCAACAGTCTTTGTATCCATTACCCATTCGTATATATTCCTAGATAATTCAGGGACCAAATCTTCACTATACCTTTGTTCTTAATCAAGTGCCTTGTTGAGTAGCTGCATGTCTGTGAATTTCTTCATTGAGTAAGACACTAAGAACCTAGAAACATGCAGAGACCCATTTTTACAAAACCGTGCAACAAATATGAATCCTGTTTCCCTTAAGTAGTTTTCTAAAATTACAGTGACAAAAAAATGATTAGCACAAGATTTTTTACAAAATTACTGCACCATGCCTAGGTAGGTACTTTAATGATTACTCCTTTAATAAATGAGGAATCCTAGAGAGTTTGTGGAATACATATACAAATAGTGAAATAATTCAGAAACACAAAAAGCTTAATTCAGTATTAGATCTTTCTACAGAGTTTATGTTATCTAAATAGTCTTACAGTTAAAATTGAGAAAACATAATTCTGGCCATTTTTTTAATATTTTATTTATTCATTTTCAAGCAGAGAGAGACAGAGAAAGAGAGAGAGAGAGCGCACCAGGGCCACCACCTTGTGGGTCTGGCTTATGTGGGACCTGGGGAATTGAACCCGGGGCCTTAGGCACTGGAGGCAAGTGCCTTAACCGCTGAGCCATCTCTCCAGCCCAATTCTGGCCATTTTATGACAATTTTGAAGGAATATATATATATATATATATATATATATATATATATTGCAATCTTTTAAATATCATTTCCTTTTCAAGATAGAAATTTTGATTAATGAGAAGCATCAAAAGTCTTGCATTCATTGCCTGAGTAAAGCCGCCTTGTCCTCCACCAATAATTTTGGCAGACAATATAATTAATGTTCTCCAAGGGGACCAAGCATGGAAACCAATTGTCACAAAAGTTTTTGAAGTGTATTAATGGTTGAAACTGCTTGGAAGGGAACATGTCTAAGGTCAAGTATCACTATTTTTTTAAGCTAGATTTTGTTCACTTTGTCAAAATGAGATTCCCAAATTATATCTTTTTACTTACAAAACCATTTTGGTGTCGGTGTTGTTAATACTACCATTCACAACCTGACAAAGCTTAAAATACAAATTTTTGCCTTTTCTACAAATATTAGAACATCTGCCAAACCCAGTTTTAAATTCCAGTGTATAAGCTATCTATGGCTGCTGAGCAGAACCTGTCACCAGCTCAGGGAATCCATGCCCATGCTAGGTTCCCAGACCACCTGGGGTCTGCCTCAATTGCTTACATTCCCAATCTGGGCTGCAAAAAGAAGTTGAATAGCTTTTATGCTTGGTAATGCTACCACATAGTACCCCTCCCCCATTGAACTCCTCATTAGGATGTTATGAAATGCCCTGAGTCTAAAGCAATAAAAAAGTTTTTATCGCCAATAGAAAAGAGGATGGATTGAATTGACTAATTTTCTCTGGATGCTTTGAAGTAAAGAATCAAAAAATCACTGTCTCATGTGATTTTCATGTGATGATGGTAGAATAATCTGACTCAATTTTTATTCAAAGAACAACTGTGGAACACTGGAACTTTGTACTTAACAAAGGCATGCCATAATAAATTTTCTTTTTTTTTCTCAAAAGACATGTATTTAGCATTAATATTATTTACCCTCTGGCTTACTCCAATCAAAATAGTTTCCTTTTACTGCATTTTAAAATGAGAATTTCTAATTAAAATAAATTTACACTATAAAAGAATCTTTCATCCAAATAAAAGAAATCTAAAACTATTTGAATATATTCTAATTTGTACTTTTAGGAAAATATCCTGAACTTTTGCATTATCTTTAATTCCTATAAAAAACTTAGTATATCTATCTCTGAAAAGATTAGTTAACTGTTTATTGCCTAAAAATAAATGCTAAAAATAAATCATATTAAATTTTGTGAAAATTTGACACCATCATGTAAAATTCTCAGAAAATTTTTAGCACTTTAATTCTTTACATGAATAATAAGTAAAATCTTTATATAGGTGTCTCTTCAGAATTATTTTTTATAAATTATATCTTTATTATCCATGTTTACATATACTGAATGAGCAAATAACGTGTTGGTGTCCCCAGTACCCAGATTTCCCTCTTCCCTTTCCCCAATCAGCTGGGTATCCTCCTCTGTGGGCACACTGGGTCAATCCATGGGGGAAGGGCTAATGGATAGCCTAGGAGTCAACCCGGTTCTACCCCCACCTTGTATTTGTCACTCCACGCTTTATTCTTTTTTTCTTCTGGAATATACATGCACACACATTCCACTCACAAATGCATGTACACACAACCACACATACGGAAAGAGCTGAAATATTTTTTTTATTGTCCATAATAAGTTACAACATTTAGTGGTCAAACAATGAGTTGTTATCCCCAATTCCCCGCTGCCCTCCCCTCCCCACTCCGCTGGATAACCTCCTCCATGGGTCGTCTGGATTAGTCCTTGTGACAGGGGACCATGGATATCCTAGTAGTCAGTGAGGTTCTCCTGGCCATGCCTCTGGATAGTCTCCCCCACCATGGCTCTCACAATCTTTCCACCCCCTATTCCACTCAGTTCCCTGAGTCGTGGTGGATGAGTATTAAGGCTGCTTTAAGGTTGTGAGCTTAAGGGTCTTTGTGTCGAAGATCATTGGTCTCTGTCTCACTGGCTTATCCTGTGCTGATTTAATGGCTGTGGCTGTGGGCCCCTTATTCATCCCGTCATTCTCTGCGGGGTTCCATTTGGATCCTCCACGGTATGAATATTTTTTTTCCTAATTTTGTATTTCTAAAACAAAATACCTGAGACAGCTTATTGAAAAAACTACCTGAGTCAGCTTATTAATTAATAAAAACATTTTATTGTGTATCACCTATGAAGATTCATGACAAGACTTAGTAGCCACATTCCCTGCACTGGTGAAGGCAAGACTGGGCAGCATCTCATGGTGGGATCTTCTGTACAAGAAAAGTGTCAGAAAGTAAAAGAGAGAGGTAATGGACAGGATCGCTCTTTTTGTAATAATTCTCGCAAGTGAAATTCAGGTTTGCATTAGAGGATACAAGAAGACTGTAGCCTGTTCTCAGTGACCTGAGGACTAGGTCCAATGTCTCAAAGTCTCAACATCTCCCAGCACCAAACCTTTGACGTGTTTATTTTTGGTGGACATGTCTGATGGTTTGAATTTGATGTCCCCCATAACCTCATGTGTTCAGAATTCTTGGTCCCCCCAAGGTAATGGCACTTTGGTAAGTTGAACCTTGCCTGGAGGAGATATGTTGTTGGGGTGAGCTTTAGGGTGTTATAGCCAACTCCCCCTTGCTGAGTTTGGCACTCTGTCATCAGTTTCCACCAGGTGTGATGTCCAACCTCTGCTCATGCCATCGTTTCCTTGCCAACATGGAGATTTCCCTCAAGCCTCTAAGTCAAAATAAATACCTTCATCTTATAAACTGCTTTTGGTTGTGCATTTCATCCCAGCAATGTGATAGTAACTACAATAACATTTAACACTTAACCTATAAAAATAAAATTATAAAGTATGAGTTAATTATTTTCCCTTCAATTTGAAGATTATCTTTTCAAAGTTAACTATGGAATGACATTTATTCATTAGTTTTGTGTTTGATAGTTTTGAGTTTGGGCCTTTCTCTAGCCCTGGCTGACCTAGAATTCACAATGTATTCTCAGTGGGGCCTCATACTCACACCGATTCTCCTACCCCTGCCTCCTGGGTGCTGGGATTAAAGGGGTGCACCATGACACCTGAGTTTGTAGTATCATTTTTATCAATGCAATTTAGATAGGAACTCAGAAATGATTTCATATTCTATTTTCCAGTAACAAATATTATACTGGTAGAATGTGGCATATACTTAGGCATATCTAATGAATTTGACCTCACTGATATAATTAAAAAACAAATGTATTAACTTTAAAGACAAACAATATTTTAACATACACTCCCAAAGAAACATTTGTTTCACATTGCATTTAGTGTTAATTATAATTGAGTATGTATTTAATGATATTGCATGGCTTTATTTTACATTTCTTATAGAAAAAATGATATCAAAGTCATAAACGTGTTTGTGTTGGTCTTTTGGATACCCAACTTGGGAAATAAGCAGGCAATGTTTCTTCTCATTTTATGTTCGAATATCTACATGGACACTCTCAAAATGCCTATACTTTAAAATATTCTGCACATGTAACAGTTATGAATTATATGTATTAAAAGTTTCTAATTATCTTGTTCTGTTCTGTGTTTTGTCTGATAGCCTCCTTAGTAGAATACTGTTAATAAAACTTAATGATTTTAATATAGATGTACTTATAGACATTTTACTTCTAACTTATGCTTATCTATCCTGCTTAGTAAAAAAAGTTGGCTGAACTACAAGTTAAAAAAATATTGTCCATTATCTTCTTGATGAAGCTTTCACGTTTACATGTACTGTTTTCTTCAAATGTTTTATACTCTATATGGACTATAATTGTGCAGTTCTATGTACTTATCTACCATTTTCACCTTACTGTTCACCAATGCAACATTTTAAAAGGTCAATTTATTTTTCTCGACAGTAAACTTGCATTCTGCTTCATTCTTATTGCCTCTTATCCTGGTTGGTACCTTTTTTTGAATTTTAGCACCATTCTGATATTCTCATGAATTTCTGAACTTGATATGTGATCACAAATTTTTCTGTCTTTCTGTATGCTTAGGATCTTAAGTATCTCTCTATTCCTTCCCTTTCAATAGGCAAACTTTCAGTTTCTTAGACTATTATATTAAACCCGAGTCATCTTTTAATTTGAAGTCCTGAGTGGTTAATTTTTTTGTAAACTTTTATATTATACTTGGAAATCTGATGCTGAATTTTGACTGTAGAGGGTACTGGAAGTGCAGTGCAGGAGGAATGAGATTCTTGGTCACCCCAAACTTTTTCTCCTGTAGAAAACATGGTAACTTATTGTTCAGGCCATTGAAGGTAGGCTGAGATTGAGATCACTGTTGAAAACACCCTCAAAGTTCATGTTGAAGTCAAATTCATGTCATTGGGACAAAGCAGTGGAACCAAAGCAGTTGTACCAAAGGTGATGTCCAGTCTCTTCTCACCCCTAAGTCGACCCCCAACAGCATACCTCCTCCAACAAGACTCCAGCCCAAATTGGAACCCGTGGATTCAGAATACATGAAGTTATGGGGGAGGTCTGATTCAAACCATCACAGCTCCTGATTGCCTTTCTTGCCCTGTGAAACCTCAGTGAAATTCACTCTCTTGTGGACTATAGCCATACCCTCTCTAGTGAGTTCTGAGCTAGTGTACTTGCAGGGGAAGTGAGGAGGCAGGAGTATAAAGGGACTTTTCCAAATTTCTTCCTTCTGTGATACTCTAAATCAGCAGTAGGAACCTCCTGAAGTACCAGTTCTGCATTCCTCCAAGCTCTCTTTTTCTCTCTCCATTAACCATTCACTTATGTTATGTGCTCATTGCTTTCCTCAAACTTAGGAACAGATCAGAGTGAGTAAATCTAATTGCCTCATATAAACATAAGGGTTAATTTCTGGGTCATATATCAGAAACATAGCAACTTAGATGTACTGTTTAGAGATAAAACTTTCTCTTTGGAGAAAAGGGAAACATGATTGATTGATCATTGATGAATGATTGATTGCATGACTAATTTTCAGAAGAAATAAAATTTTCTTAATTCAATAAAATATTGCCTATATATATGCCATTTTAAAAGCTGTAAGGCCGATTTATTAAGTGGATTCTATATGAAAAACTAATCTCCAGAAGAACAAAAATTACAAAAGGAAAATTAAGTCAAATTGAGATTATAGCACACAGATAATCACTGAAGTTTCAGGTCTCAGGAAGCACCTGCTCCTTGTTCTCTGTAGTGGGAGCCTGCTGCTTTGTCTGGAGATCTGACTGGTCTTGCCTGAGCACTGCTCCTTTCTTTGCCCTGGCTGGACTTTGCCCTTTTTCTGCCCATGGCCAATTCCAAAGGCACCAAATCCACCACACCTGCTGTCCTTTCTAGACTGAAAGCAGCCATCCATGAAGTAGGTTATAACCACATCTGTGGCTAAAATCTGAAAGCCACCTTCAGAAATATGTTAAAAATTTGAATTTAGGGTTGAAAAATATGTCTGAGTTCATCAGTTCTCAAAATTTTCAAAGGAGAATCATTTAGTATTCAAAGAAACATTTTCATTAATAATTCTATTTTTCAAAATTCAGGGACATAACCTTCTGAGCCAGAAAAAATATATAAAATATAAATAAAACACTTTGAATTATCGTTCTGTTTAACTTAGGAAACATCTCCCTCACAATGGTGGAGTAATGGATAAACTCATTAAATATATCTTCAAGGCAATGGCAACTGTTTATATGTAACTTTTTTAAAGAGTAACCTAAATGCAGAAAGATACAAAGCAAACACAGATTTCTATTCATCAGAATAATGTTGAGTGAAAATACCCTTGAGTTATATAATAGACTGTTGAAATATCCATTGTCGACTCTTCTTTATACAACTTCACAAAGTAAATTTGAAGTTTATTTTGGCCTTTAGAGTGATTTTGTATTGTATTGCCAGTCTAGTTTCATCTTCTTTTATTGACTGACTGTAGGATTTTGAATGTTACATAAATTCTATTGCAGATATTTCAAAGTATTTTAATGTTAATGACTTTGTGGTTGCTTTCTATATTTTTTCCTCCTACTTTGATTCTAAGAAAACCAATCGTTTTCAACTACTTCAAAAAAACAAGATCATATATATCTATATTTTTTCTACATCCATCCCAGTATCCTTCTTCTATGAATATTTTAATATATTGAAGTGACACATGGTGAAGTGTCAGGTTTCTAAGTTGTTCCTTTCTGCTTTTGATAGCCTATTAATCCCACTGTGGAAAAATCTTGAATGACCACAAGTGTGGAAGCCAACAGCATTTTTCACAGCTTATATAATCAGATATTTATTATTCTTCACTTTGTAGGAATGAGTATATTGTCTCATTAACACAAAAGAAATATACTAATATTTTTATGTCTTTTTATATGAAAAGATTTTTCTATTTAATTTCAGCAGCAATCAAGTCAAACAGTAAAATGTTGTGGTAAATTACAGATTGCTTGAAAGATACATATTACTGCTGTTAATATTGCCATTGCTCTGTGATGTACCTAACTGACATGCCTCATTTTTTGATGGTTTGCTTTCTATAAGCCTCTAAAAGAAAAATGTTCATTCCATAATTCAATGATGAATTCAGTCACTTAAATATTCAACACATATGCCAATGTGCTTGTGAAAAACACCTAATAAAGTTTAAAAGACATAATTTTGACAGGTTAGGTAACTGCACTTTTTGTCCTTGTGAATCTCGTATAATTACAAGAATAGGCAACATAACTATGCCTTACTAAACATGAGCTTTAGTGGAGACTGTGTGTCACCTTTCAAGTCTGGATGTCAGACACACCCCTCTGTTGACATATATGTGACACTGATAGTGAATTTCTGTGTCAGTTATATAATGTGCCTTATAGAAAGGGAAGTGCCAGTTACTCATGTGTTATTCCAATTAACCATGTAACCAAGACTGGCCAATAGGTAAAGCAATCATTCAATGCAGCCTCATACTGAGGAAGACTCATTAAAAGGGACTAGCATATATAAGCTCTAGAAAATAAGTTTCATTGTGATATTTTCATACAAGCATATAAAGGTCACTTGTCACAATCAATCCCCTTTCCTTGATTTATAACTTATCTTCCTCCTGAAATTTTTTTGAAATCATTTTTAAACTTTTAATTGATAACTTCTATGCGTATAGGCAATATAACATGATCACAGTCCTCACGCACCACCCTCACTTTTCCCCTTTGGGTCCCCCTCCACTGAAACTCTTTTTTTTTCAACTAGTCTCTCTATTATGATGCAGTCATTTCCCACCTCGTATTTAGCAGGTCCTGTATAGGTAGTACCAGCTACTGTGAGGTCATAAACACCAAAGCCCCTGTGTGTCTGGAAGACAGTAATGGAAATCACTGCTTCCTCTCTTTTGGCTCTGACATTCTTCCACCGCTTCTTCTGCAATGGCCCTTGAACCTTGGAGGGCGTGATAGATGTCTCACACAACTGTAAGTGCTTCTCAGTACTTTGGTCAGTTTTGAGTCTCTCCAATGGTCACTGCCATATGAAAAGAGGAGCTTTTCTAACCAAAAACTTCTATCATTTTTCCATATCTTTTTTTAAGTATAAATGTCTCTTATCTTTATTTTTTTATTTTTTAAGTCTTAAATATATATTTATTGTCCATAATGAATTACATTATTCAGTGGGCAAACAATGAGTTGTTATCCCCAATTCCCCAATGCCCCCCTCCCCATCCCCAATCAGCTGGATATCCTCCTGTGTGGGCCATCTGGATCAGTCCATGTCTTTTTTTGAAAAATATATTTTATTTATTTGCAAGAAGAGAGAGATACATAGAGAGAGAGAGAGAGGGAGGGAGAATGTGAATGAGAGAGAGAGATGGTTTGGGCATGCCAGGCCTCTTGCCACTGCAAAAGAACTCCAAAATACATGTGCCACTTTGTGCATCAGGCTTTCTGTGGACACTGGGGAATCAAACATGGGATGCTAGGCTTCACAATCTAGCAGATTTAACCACTGAACCATCTCTCCAGCCCTCATCACTAATATTTTTTGAACTTTTAGATAAAATCCATCTTTTTTATGACCCTGTAAAAATGTGGCATCCAGGACGAATTTCAGCATTCTGAGTCCAGCAAGCTTTTTGTCTGGAAAGAGGTTAGAGATGAAGAGTTGGTGCTAGTGTGGAGATTGACCATCCGCAGTGACTCACTTCTGTATGACACAAAAGAGGACAAAACAAACAAGTAAAAAAAGAAACAAAAACATAAAGGAGAGGGACCTGTAAGGACAAGAAGAGATGAACTGAAGTGACAAGCTTCAGGTCTAGAGGTGTGTAAGGGTAGACAATGTTGGGTTAGACCCCATTCTGACATTAAAAAAAATGACAATGGATGTTGGTGAGGTTGTGGGGGGGGAAGGAACCCTCCTTCACAGCTTGTAGAAATGAAAACTTCTACAACCACTATACAAATCAGTGTGGAGGCTCCTGGAAAAGTTGAAAACAGAGCTACCAAGTGATCCAGCTATTCCTCTACTGGGCATCTACCCTAAAAGACTCCTCTTTTCAATGCAGACATTTGCTAGACCATGTGTATAGCTGCTCAATTCACAATAACTAAGAACTAGAATCAACCCGGGTTCCCTCCTCAAATCTTTTTATTTTTAAAGTATTATTAGCATATATTAAATTTTTATATCTTCACATAGCTTCATAATAAACTTTGATATAATCATTCTCCTTAATAACTTCCCTTGCTCCTAATTCATTTCCCTTGTAATCTGCTTCCTTAGCTTAATGTGGCAGTCTTGATGGAAGAGGATAGGAGATTTCTGGGTTGCTTGGTATTCACAGTTGAGGCAACCATACAAGGTGTGGTACCTGATTGTTGCGTTGAGAAACATATGGCTGTTCACATGGGGAATAGATGATTCAAGCCATTGTGTGTTGTAATTTTGTGTTTGAGATTTCACTGACAGATACTTTTGTTAAAATTCCACAGTTTTTATCATCGAGTCTGACTTTTACTTGAGTCTTCTTTCATTGTCATTCTTCCAAACAAAAGTGTCAGAAAGGTCACCCTGAAACACCTTGCCATGCATGAGAACATTGATTGTCCATAGAACACATTAATACCATCCATCTTTGCTTCTACACTTTACATCAGATTCAAGTCCCAGAAAGACCTTAAAAGTGTAGTTGATGGGGAGGAGGATATCTACTGGCTAAAAGACCACATTATCCACTATGATTGCACAAAAATGTCATGAAACTTATCACACTGGAATAGGAAATTTGGAATCACTTAAAACTGTGTTCTTGGGCCATGGCCATGCATATTAGGCAACATAATAAGGTATCTCAACTTCCCTTTTAAATGAAATTTCTTCATGATAAATTATAAGGTTTGTTGATTATGTAACCTTTATCAAAAATTTGATATATGTCATTGTCAGCCACATGCCACACCAGGCACAGATGAATCTCAACACCAGGCAGAGTTTTGGGAGGAAAGTATTTATTGAAGAAACAGACCCAGGGGAAGTTTAAGAAAAGGCTGATCCCATTTCACAGATCCTAGCAGAAAGAGAAACCCATCGTCTCCAGTCAGCACACTGCAACTCCAACTAACAAAACAGCAGGACTGCCAGACCTCAGCTCCTACTTCTCTTTACATATGTCTCCCTGGAAATTTACATCCACCTTAGAAAAAGCCTTGAAGGCCAGGCTAATGTAACACCTCCTCCAGCCAGGAGGTTGGAGACAAATCTTTAATACACTTTTGAAACTATTGGGGGACATTCAGTCAAACTATCACAATGTGGTATTTCAGATATTAATATAAAAGATATTGTTCAAATTCACCAGGGACTTTCTCTCCTTTTCTAGAGAAGAAAGTAGATTTTTAGTAGTATACCAAATAATTGCATCATGTTCAGTTGGCTTACAGCTAATTTTCTATATGTGACCATCAAGTTTTAAGAAGTTACGTAAGGAAGCCACACTGCCTAGGTGAAACCATCCTTATGTGTCAACTGGAGTAAGCAGAAGTTTATTCTCAGAAGAAATTTGCTACCTCTTGCTGGTGTGAGCTGCCATGATGGTTTCCTGTTTTCTTACCTGGACTTGTCCATCAGCACACTTTTTTACCTGCCTTGGGCTTGGGACTAGATGTCATACTTCTGATTATCCTTGTTCTCCAAACAGTACATCATGGAAATTCTTAGCTTCTATAACCAGGTAATTAAATTCTTTATAATACATCTTTTTATATATAACCAGGAAAATATAAATTAACACATACATCCAACCAGCCTGTAGTCCAATTCTTTGAAAAGAAAAGAAAACATACAAAAAGAAAAAAAAAAAGACAAAAGCCCCACTTGCCAGATGATGCCCACTACTTGCTCGATAGGTTGCAGTATGCAAGTGAGGATTTTGTGATTTTGAATCCTTATTGGCTTAGCTTAATGAATAAGTCTCCCCCTTACCCCCCCCCCATTCCTTACCCCTCTTCCATAAATTCTCACTTCTCCTGACTGGTTTATGTAGAGTTTACAGTTAACCTGATTAGGAACTGCATATGAAGGAGATTATGCAGCTTTTGACTCTGTTCTTTTGAGAGACTGCTTAGTAAGATCTGCCCCAAGTCAGATCATTTTTCTCTAAATTTCAATGTCATTTTTCCTTTCTGCTGAGTAAAATTATATTGTGTAAATGTACCACAGTTTTGTTATCCATTCCCCCATGGATGGGCATTTGTCTTGATTCCAATTCTTGGCTATTATGAATTGAGCTCCTATAAACGTAGTTGCAACAATGTCTCTATGAATTCAGCCCTATTCCATGTAGAGAGCTAGTTTGCGCTCTGACTGTTCGTGCTTGCTGGTATTTTTTTTTTCCTCAGACATGCCTGAAGTGAGCCAGCTTCTTGCACTGTGAAGGACGTTCCCCTGAATTCTGTAAGCCTAAAATAAACCTTTGCCTCTCATAAGCTGCTTCTGCTTAGCTGTTTATCAATGAAAAGATAAATGCAACACACACCAATGTTATTTATTTATAGTTTCATAGAATGCCCAGTTTTTTAGTAAATGATCTG
Organism: Zapus hudsonius; assembly: GCA_004024765.1. Lineage (NCBI taxonomy): Eukaryota > Metazoa > Chordata > Mammalia > Rodentia > Dipodidae > Zapus > Zapus hudsonius. Next base: position 21,313 of record PVHP010000402.1, on the reverse strand, counting down.
AAATTCAATCATTAGATAATATACAATTCAAGCTCTCTTAATAAAAGATTTTCAGAGCTGTTCAGGTATAATTTTCACATATATATGTATATATATATATATATATATATATATATATATATATATATATATATATATATATATATATATAATGTTTTGTTATGTTCTATTCACCGAGTTCTTAAATTCCAGGAAGTTATTGCAGTTTTAATTTCCTTCTGAGCAATTAGAGCTACTAAGAAGCGTTTTATATTATAATTTTCTACTCATTATTATGACATTTTCTTTGATAATTTCTCAAGTTACTGTACTGAGGCTAGAATTATGGTCTCTTCATAATTTCTGGCATTGATAGTGGTTTATTTATCGCCTTGGAAAATTCAGTTTTTAGTGCTTTCAGCTGACCTGGGATTCTTTGCATACCTATTTGTCCTAGTTTATAAATTTTCACACAATCCTACTATTTTTTATTTCTTAGTTAACTTAGCTTTTCAAAATCTATATCACTGATTTTCATGTTGATTTATTCTGTATGATCTTGAGGGATAAGTTAAAGATTTGTATATTTGTTTTCATTGCTTGTTTTAGTAAAACCAGGAAGGATTTGCTCACTTCTATGTGAGTGGAAACAAGTGCCACTAAGGAGAAAGGAAAGCAAGCACAGCCAAGAGTTTTGAGGTGCTTCAGAGTCCTGTTCTCACCAAGTATCCCTGTGTTGAATGGCTCACTTATGCCCATAGCCAGCAAGAATGGGCACTCTGTGTCTTCTTGACAGAAGTTATCATCTTCCACATTTCTATTACCTAACGTCTTAGAGGCTCTCTCTGCAGGTGTGTATATGGAACTCGTTATAGAATTTGTGTGACATAGTAAAACACGCACACACACAGACACACACACACACACAGAATAGCAGGGTTCTCTGTGCAACATTCTTGAAAACTTTAGGATATTACAGCAGAGCTGTAATACCAGTAGGAGACTCCTCTAGAAGTATGGCTTTGTGTGATAATACTGATGTGTGAATGCTTGTACAGGCATACTCTGCTAGGACCTTTTAGTGTACAACCAGGATATTTTTTATTTTTATTTTATTTATTCATTTGCAAGGAGAGAAAGGGAGAGACAGAGAAAAAGAGAGCATGCAAGAGAGAGAATGGGTGCATCAGAGCCTCTTGCTACTACAAACAAACTGCAGAAGCATGCTTCACTTTGTGCCTCTGGCTTTATGTGGGTACTGGGGAATTGAACCCATGTCATTTGGGTTTGCAATGAAATTTATTAACCAATGTGCTGTCTCTCACGTGACTCAGTCCAAAGGAAACATAGATTACAAAAGCCCTCAAATTATTACCTTTCTTCCCAATAATTGATTTTTAATGCTAGTATATAGTACAAGAGCTAAAGAATCTAAGATGCAAATGAAGTCTTGTTATATTAAACATTGAGAGTCTTACACACTTCATTTTATAGCAGACAGAATTCGTTTTTGTAACACAGTTTGGTAATAAGTAATGGAAGCAAAATCTTGAGAATTAAATGAGATACATCTAAAAATAGGTTGCAGTCCTTTGCTTATCTGAAGTGTTACTTTGACTTACTGTCAATATAATCTTTTTAACACTGTTTTTAGTTATATAATTATGAGTGTTTGTGTTACTACTTTTAATACAACAATGTTCCTTTTAAACACCTTATTATGAAGAAGATGATAATGGGGAAGAAAATATATGCATGGATTTTTTGAAGCAATATTATGTACATGTACAACCAAATGCACACTGAATCCTATTCATAAAGCTATAAATTGAACATGTTCATACATACATTTACTGAGTGATGTTTGCTGATACAATTTTTACTTTAAACACCCCATTAGTAAATTAATCTCTAGCAGTTTCAAGCTAGCAACAAATTATTTCAAGCATTCCATTTAAGTATATTATTTACTTTTAGAATATAAATGCATCATAATTCAATATTAATTGTAGATTTTTGTTAAATTATTTCTTCTTATCTGCCCTTTGTATTTGTAAGCTTCATTACCAAGGATGCATTATATTATCAAAGTAGCTTTAAAAGCTTATAAAAAATGATAGCTTTTTCACTTAGATTAATCTACTATAATACAAAGGGTGTTTTATTAAAAATTCACTTTCTTCCATCAGCACTTGTATTAGTAATTTAAGTTTGGTCATAGTGTAATCAATTAAAGTAAAGCATGCTGTGTGAACACTAAACCTAACGCATTAATTTAATCTATTTCTGTTATTCCTGCTGTCTCACAAATCATTTCCATGGTTACAAGTCATTTGTCAAAGTTTCCAATAGAAAAACATCCCATGATGGCAAGGCCTTTACTAAATAAAACTAAGATTTATGGCTGATAAAAATATTTGGATTTAATTTCTATAAAGTTAGAGCCACTTTTAAATATCACAGAACACATACGATAAAAATAAGCTAAATGTACTAAAATCTTGTTTCAAACTATAGCAGAAAAATTACTAGGAGGTGAAGTATAGCATTATGCTAATGATTACAGAAGTAAAGCATTAGAGTCCACCAACCCTCTGAAATGCCCCAAAAAACTGAATCAGAAACCACATATCAGAGCTGCCATATAACTTGGATTATGTCCAAATATCACCATTTCTTTTGGGGATATAATATTTTCCCATGTTGTATTATCCAGAGTTCTCTGAAGAGCAGATCCAACAGGAGTTTATAATATAAAGAGAATAAATTAGATTTGCCTACACAACATGGGATAGGTCTAACAAGGGCTATCTGCACGCTGGAGGTCTGAGAACCCACCTGCTTGCCAGCCCAGGAGGCTGAATGTCTCAGCAGACCTCATCTGGCCCAGAAGGTCTGGAGGATCACTGGAGACCTGCTGATCTTCATTCCATGGTAGAGGGTTGAAGAAGCTGAGTTCTGATGTCTGTTAAAGACAGCAGAAACAGGGTACATGTATGTGCCAGCAAGTAGCAAGGGCATCCAGGCACAGGCACTGGCAATTTCCTAGAATCTTATATATATAGAATGCCACTTGAAGTGCTACCCGTTCTGGGGGAAGACTCTGGGAGAAAGTCTTCTCCAAACCTAACAACTCAAAAAAATTAAAGTTGGAAACACATACCAGCCCAGAAGGAGTGTCTCTTATTTGACCAAGTTGTCAATAAAGATTACCCAGAACACACACACTAAGTAGGAGATAATGGACACAATATTATCTCAAAATCCAGGGATCTTTACCATATTGTTACTTTTTAAACTAAATATGAATATTCATAAACATCCTAGTGGATAGACTATAAAAGTACCCCCAATAGATCCAATGACATAGAAAGTAAGCTTCCTGAATTTCCTTGCCTGACAGGATGCCAGACATACAAGATTCATGGTAGGTTAACCTTCACAGAGCATTTTAAAGCACAACAGGGCTTCAATTCATATGCTATCATCCAAAGCAGAGACTGAGCGAGAGAAATAATGTGGGCGCTTGACAGCTAAGGTTGGAGAGAGAGTCCTAGTTGGCAGCCCTGTGCTGCTCTCCTTAACAGGAGCACCAGCCACACTGCCTGCCCAGAGGACAATGCAGGCGCTTGCCTTTGGTTCCTCTCAGACCCTCCTATGATGCTTCCACTGGCTAATTTTAATCTGTTTATCATTCCTAAAATGAAATGTAACCATACCTGTTATAGGCTACAGGGAGCGCTTTCAGTCCTTTCAGTAACTACTCTTAACTTGACATCTAAAAGGGATGGTTTTACTGAAGTTGTCCAGAACCGTGCTCCCACTAGCAGCGCAGGAGGCCTGTCCACTGGAGAAAGTATATTGCATAGGTTCAACATTTTATTATGTGTTCTTTTGTGGTCATAGACAAGAAAGTACATATATGGATAGAAAAAAATAAATAAGACTGCGGGGACTTCAATGGGAAAGTTTATGAGCATATTGAAAGTGTTTCAAGTGACTTTAATCATATCTGAAAAATTGAAATCTGCATATACATTACTGAAAAACATGTATATTGAGTTTCATAATTCAATCTTATTGGAGATTTTTACATATATATGTATTTACTTATGTATGGATAATGTTCCAGTGACATAATTCTCAACTTTCTTTGTCTCTCTCTCATTGAACTTTGGTACACTTCAGCTGAACTCTTCATGACCAACTCATGAACCTATTCTAGAGCTGTTGTTTGTATTTCCCTATGCCTATGTTACAGGTCTTTCCACTGTACTGGGCCTTCACTGATTTTTATGCTAGTTGAAATTTACAGCCACTGAGATACTCAGTGCAAATTTTTCTTCCTTCCATAATCACTTTCTGGTGAATAATTTAATTAAACTTTTCATTACTACCTCAATTCTCTCCTTCATCCTTACTTCTCATCATAATAGTCAAATAATTATATATATATATATATATATATATATACAGTCTTAAAAATGCCCTTTACTTTCTTAGTTCAATCTTATTTTTCCCATTATGTCAGAAGGCTTATCTGTCCTTTGTTTCACACGATGTCCTAGACATTGGAGTTACAGTAGTCTCTGCTTTCAGTCAGCATAAATTATTTGGGAAAGAAAACCAAAGACAGCATTATGGTGATGGTAATAAAGTCGATGATGTATTAAGTAGAGATAATATATCAGGTGATCTATCTAAATCAAGGACAGCAGGCATGTCAGCCACTAGTTCCAAAGACAGTGCTAGGCAATATTCACCAGCAGCCTTGGGGAACTGTATACTTTGAGGAACACTGGCCTTTTACTATCTATTTGGCTCCTTCATTTGTTCCTCTGTGAGGGTATCTATATCTATATCAGAGTGAATCCATTCTTTCTCCTCAACTCTATTGAGCTATGATTGACACATGACCTTATATACATTGCACGTGAACAACTTGATATTTTGATAAATATAGCATAGGGAAATGATGAAAAAGAATCAGCTATACCTATCATTTCATACTCTTCTTTCTGTGGGTATGTGTGATGGGAAAACTGAAGGACTACTTTCTTAGATGCGGTTAGCAGGCAATGCAGTGTTTTTATCTGTTGTCACCACACTGTACATGAGATATTCAGAATGCACTCATCCGGGGAAAATGAAAGTTGGGTAACGTTTTTACAACACCTTTTTTACCCTGCTCCAAAATATGTATGAATCCATTTTAAATATTCCTTTTGCTCTCCAATAACTGTGAGCTGTTCTTCCCTTTTGTGGGTACTACTAACATTTCTGTGAAAAAAAATAGTATACTATAAATTCTTTGATTATATTGTTTCCATAATATTTTATATATTCACTCAATAATTCACAGATTATTTATTTATAAATGGGAAACATTTTTAATAAATGTGACTGAAAACTGACCCTGGAAAATACATTTAATGTTGATGTTAATGTTACTAATTACCTTGTAATTATTTTGATTATTATCACATCATGCCACATTTTTATATTCCTTCCTATTTCTCTCACATCATTTCTGATTTTATCTTTCCCTGTTTTTCTAAATTATCAATATTTTCAAATTCTCTTTATATTTTCTAGTCAGTTTTTATTATATGAATTTGTTCCAACTCCCAGATGTCTCTACCTTTCAACATTGTTAATATCTTCATTATGAAAAAGTGAGCAAACATAGTGAATGTGTCCCTGTTTCCCTCCTCTCTCTTCCCTACCCACTGGGGTCCTTCCTCAGTGCACATACTGGATCTGTCCATAGGTTACGGGGATATGAACTGCACCAGAGGAAGCCAGTTTTTTAACCTACTAGATAGCTCTACCTTTATTTAACCAGAAATATGTAGCATGATAGATTGTATATGAGTTCAGTGTATGATGGTTTTCTTTAATGTATATGTTTATGAATTTATCTACAAACTGTATCTGTATTCATCACACTTGTAATAATGATAAAGAGATTTGTTTAATTTGTTGCTGAAAGCATTTTGGGGCCTTGCTGGGTAGCCTGTAGGGTATATGTGTGTAATGTCTGGAAATTTATTTCACATAGATAGAAGATAATAATTACTATGATTTATTTTATATGTATTACCTTATATGTACAAGTTTATTGAGCGAACTGAGTCTATAATAAGAATTAAAAATTATAATAAATGGCTCACTTGAAGACCATCTGTATTTGTTTATTTTCTGTATGTATGTGTCAGTGTGCATCTAGGCTCACACTTGCCACAATACACCTGTGGAGGTTAGAGCACAAAATGAGGTCAGTCATTGCCTGTCACCTTCATTTACTTGAGGCTGGAGTCCTTGCTCTGGATTCTCTTTCTGCTGTTCTTTACTGGGTTTTCAAGAGCATCCAGGGAACTCTCACGTCTCTGTCTCCCATCTCACCCTCAGTGTCAGCTTCAGAATGCTGGGATCAGAGATGCCAGCACAGCTTTTGATTTGTATATGAGGTCTGTGGATACAACTGAGATACCTCAGCTTGAGCAGTGAATGCTATGTTCACTCAGACGTCTCTGCAGCCCAAGCCACCAATCATACCAAGAACAATTCAGTCTAAGTTCGAAGAATGCCAGCTTCATCTCAAAGGTAGTCCCCTGAAATCTTCCACTGCAACAGGCAAAGAAATGCCTGGAAAATGTGAGTAGGATGAAGAAAGGAAGCCTTTTCATGCTGTCAAATGTCTCTGCAATGGTATACTATGCCCCTTCCAGCTGAAACCAACAATGTAAAACAAACATATGAAGAACTACAGTTCAGTTTAGTAGATGTTCTCCTGGAAGTTGGCCAATCTTTAGGAATTTAATATTGTAGTTGCTTCTCATTAATGTACAGTTTAAAACTATTGTTTCCAGTCTTCTTTTCTGACTGCATTTGATAATGTCTCTTTCCAGATCCAAGTGTCCCTGACCTTCCCTGTGCTGCTGGTTATATCAGCTCTCACCTGCTCCCTTCTGGAGCATCAGGGCCTGCTGGACGTGTCTTCACACATATTTAGGAAACTATGAAGAGGATCATTCTCTCATGAGACTTCTTGTGTTCCAGTTATATTTAAAGTAGTACATCCTTATGACAGAAAAATGGACCTTCTAATCTATTAAATACATCCATTTGAGTACACCCAGGAAGCAAGTTTATGCTCTAAAATTTCAGAAACTTAGATTGTAGGGAATTTAATATGTATTCAAAGCCTGTACTATTATGCAATTTATATACTTTTATGATTGTATATTTCTGATTATTTGACAATTTGACAGCTCAAATTTCAGTGCAAATATGGAAATTAAGCCCAGATAAGAGGATTTCATTTTATTTATTTATTTAATTAATTATTTTTTTTGGACACAGGTCTCCTGGTGCCTAGGCTGGCTTCAAACTAGGCTGGCCTTAGAGGTCTCATCCTCCTGCCTCTACATCTCCCTAGTACTGGGATTACAGGTATGTGTTTAGAACTTCTAATAGCACATTATGTCACCTGTTTTTTATAGCCACTGAATGGAATCATTGAATGATTGATTCATCTCTCATTTACATAAAATGATACTTTTACATAAAAGGTAAGACTTCTGAGAAATACACATTTTCTCAGTAAAGACTTTATTTTGACAAGTTCATATCTAAGTGTGGCATAAATGTAAAAGTTTTAAGTACTTAAAAGAAAATTCAATGTACTTCATCCTTATTTAGCCTAGTCTAAATTTCACCTATCTCTGTACATTCCTTATTTCCCTGTGCTTCTCTGCACTCTATTTCAGATTTAATTGTACATTTCCATAAAAATGGGATATTTTAGTATTGGGTTGAGTCTATAAATCCGTCAGAGACAAATGATTTTTTTTAATTCAGTCTTCAAATTACATGAGCACAGACGATCTCTCCATTGACTTACTGTATGTTACATTTATTCAGAAATAGTCTGTCACATCTCAAGTATTTATTGTAGAATTCTCCCAAGGTATTCAAGTGCTAAATGTTAGTATAATTATGCAGCAACTTAAAATTTAGATTTTATGTGGGACTGGACTACATAAGTATAACTAACATATCTAGTCATTTGTGGTGGCTCATACCTGTCATCCAGCATTTGGAAGTTAGACATAAATATAATCAGGAGGTCAAGGCCAAATTGGCTTGCAGAATGAGGTCCTGTGTCAGAAAACAAAAACAAAAACAAAAAATAAAATAAAATAAAAGAGTTTAAAAACCTAACAAAAAAGAAAAAAAAAAAGAAAGGCCTAGAGATATGAGAGCTTGGTGGTAGGCGACTTGGTTAGTGTTTAGAAATGTTGAACCCTGGTAATCTACAACAATATCTTTAATAAGGAACATGTCTAAATTCATTGGAGCATCCTATAGATATAAGCTTTGTTTAAGCATTGCAAAACTCTGCCCATAAAAACTCATTCAAACTCATGTGCTGAGATCTTACCCACTGTAGAAAGACTGAGAGCAGCCCAAGGCCACGCTCCATGATGACTGATCTCATTCAAATATACTCCTAAGAATGTTAAATGCTGTCAGGGGAATTTACCACTTGTTGCAGAAAACACTCAAGGCTAAGTCTCTCACCTCTTTTTCTTACAGCATTTGCTTTTAAAAGCTTATAAACATGAAAATGTGTTTATTAGAGCTCAGAAGTGTTGGTCTCAACAATCTGAAAAGCCCTTCTTTTAAGTGTGCTCCTAAGCAAGGAGAGGTTGTCTGTCTCGGAGGGAGGAGGGTATCTTCATCAGGACAGCAGTCACAGTTCCTGCGTGTCCTCTGACAAGCTCTGTGTCCGCTTTCACTTCTGTAATGAGCCACTTGCCTTCTCCCTTAGAGACGCCCAGTCTCTTCCACAAAAAGGATCTCAACTTCTTTCTCCGGCTGTCACAAGGCCCTCAAGATCATCAGCACTTCAACTAAAATCCATCCCACTCCCTCACTTCGTGACATAGCAAAGTGAGTTCATCAGCATCTTCTTTCTTTGGACTAAGATGGGGTGAAAAATCATTGTTATGGGACTCAAAGGATGGAATTAAAGCTGCAGTCACTACTCACTGGAGGTCGTTATGACTCGATGCAGCACACACAGGAATTTCACTTTGTTCATATGAACCTTGTCTTGACAGCCACCCCTTCTTCCTACTGCTAAACCTGCTGATTTTAGCAGCGCCAAGTTCTTCACTGGGAACTTGACTGTGGCTTCAGAAATTCACAAAAGCAAAGTATTTCCATTTTCACAACCTTTCCTTTAGATGCCAGCTTCTTCTGTCATATCTAATATTCTGCCAATGTACCCTTCTTTTTTTCTCACTTTTTTCTTTGAGAAAGAATGGGGCTGTGTTGTATTGCTGTCATATATATTCATTTAAATAGTATGTAGATAAAAATATGAAAATCACATTCAGGGTTAAAGGAAATGCTAAATCAGACTAAGTGGCATAGTCCGAGTCCTAGAATGTCGACAGCCATCAAAAGCTGGAAGAAACAGAAAATATAAAACCCCTACTGTCCCCTGGGAGCACAGCCTGGCCATGCTTCAGTGGTCTTGAAACCTCAACTGTAGAAGAATAAACTTGCTTTCCTTTTAGCCACCAAGTAGTAATATTTGTTATTATCCCAATGAAAACTAATGTATTATTTTACATTGTGCTGTAAAATTTGTTGTTGCCGTGATGAAGCTATTTGAGGGAACAACATACAGAGAAAATATTTATTTTGTCCTATGGGATCAGAGCATACAGTCCATCCTAGAGGAAAAGACATAGCAAATTTAAGTGTCCAGAAACCACAGAGAGAGAGTAGGCACAAGATACTTCTAAGACTCACTTATTGGAGGAGAAAAGGTCAATGGTCTCAAGCTAAATCCCGCCTAAAATTTCCAGAATATTCTAAAAGATTACCATCATTTTGTATGAAGCAGATGACACATTAAAGCATGAGCTTATGGGGGGACACTTCATATTTACAGGATAATTGATTTGGTTGTTTCAGATAAAATTTTAAATATCTCTGCCCTTGAGGTTGTGTACCAAATATTCATGCATGAGAGAATAAATTTCTCCGTCTTGTGCACTCTGACATGATTATTCCGTTGTCATTGGAATTACTGGTTTTACTTTTTCAATTTTTTTTCCATTCCTCTTTTTCTAATTTCAGGGCATTTAGGATATTTGTTTTTGCTTACCTTCCATCCTGCTTTCTCTGCTGGTTAAACAAAGTCATTTATGTATGCAAGTCGGATTTCTGCTTGAATTCACAGTAGAGTCATAGACAGTCATGACGTGGTCTTGAACATGACGATGCTCTGAATGGATAAGTAGGAACTTGACCTCCAGCAGCACACTTAAGTGACCAAAGCGAAATCTGTGAGATTCAGGAAGTTTTTGTTGTCATTTTTTCCTCTTTTTTCTTATTATTTTTTATTTTTATTTATTAAGTAGAAACTTTGTATGAACAAATCATGTACCACAGCTTCCCTCCTCCCTGCCCCCATTCCATTGAGGGCCCTCCTCGGTGAAATTGCTGCTATGTACCATGGCAATTAACTTTAACTTTTATGGCTATGTGTTGTGAAACCAGCAGTCATGGGTGGGGGAGCAATGCCTCTGGATATGCCACCCACCTTGGCTCTTACAATCTCTCCCCCCATCTCAATACAACTCCCTGTGGTGCATGTGTTTTCAGTCTACTGCAGTGTTGAGCTCTCAGAAGCTTCTGGATGTCTGCTCTGGTGACCACTTTGAGTCTCCTCAGTGTCTGTCTCCATCACCCTGGTGCTGAATGTCAGGCTTTCTGTGGAAGCAGCACTCTTGATCATCTCACAAATTTGTGGTGATTTTTTTTATGCCAAGTATGTGACTCATGAAAATGGGAATTTACCTAGTTGGGAGAAGTGGTAATGACTTCCTGAAGACTGGGCATAATGAGGAAAAGGCAATGGGCCCAAACATCAGGTGGCACAGAGGAAGCCCAAGAGTGGTGCAAATTGCAGCAGAAGCATGTAGATTTCAGAGACTGAGAATCTTTTGGAGAAAATAAAAAAAATTTTCTTTAGCTTAAAATGAGTTACAAAAAAAATCCTCAGGATTTTAAAGTAAATTTGAAGCATAGGACTAATTTTTTAAAAGGATGATTTTTATTTCAAAAATAATGTTTAAAGCTGGCCAAAGCATACAAATTAAGAATGCTTTTTCAATCTGATTGTGTGACACCAGATGTAGTATAGTAGACCAATTTAATTGGTTGGGTAGAGAAAAGTCTAAAATCTATGATTATTTAAATATTAAAAGAGAATGTTCATCGATAAATTCAATCAAATTTTCAGAAGACTAAGTTCACAAAAGTATGTGTGATAATACTGATGAAATCAATTGCCATTATTTGAAATAAAATGCAATGCAATAATGTATTCTATTTGATAATGTATAATGTAAACACTCACATAATGTACCCTAGAATGCCTAATCTACTCTAAACTTCTGAAAATACATTTAATGAAAATTTGAGAAACTTTATAAACAAACTAAAATTTAATGTTATAAAAAGATAAATAATCTAATCATAAAAACAGTAAAAATAAACATTCTGTACAGAAGTAAATAAAAAAATATAATTCAAACTGAAAGTATTTTTAAATCTAATGCTATTTCACTAGTGTTCAGAAGGAATGTTAAATACGTCAACAAAATTTGTGGAAAATTTTACTGCATATTTTAACATGAGTGTTGAGAAAAATGAATACATTCATGATTACACTATAAATTCTAGTGATATTTTGAGCATATTTATGGTAATAAGTGACTCAGACTCAGTTTTGTGTTTAGAGAGGATATAAATTTAGATTTCTAGGCCTCCTGAGGATACAATTATTGATAGCAGTGGAACTTATTTATAATGCTAATGTCCACAAATTTTGACCTTTGGACCTTTTGCTAATAAATGATGTTCTTTAGCTGTTGGCCCATTGTACTTAAATTCCACATGTTTTTGGAATTTTTAAATGTAGAAAAATGACTAGGTGTATTATGTCTATAGGTCATGTGAAAATTTAGATTAACTTCATGAAGAGGAATAGAATACTTTACTAAAGCAAGTGATTAAATAAGAGAACATTCTTTCTTATTGAAAAAAGAAGTTGTACCAAAAAGTTTAGTCCCAGTATTGAATTCTAAGTCATATATTGTTGAACTTTAAATAGAGCTTTCCTATATCTATTATTTAGACACTCATTTTCCTTTTTCAGAGAGAGCTTTGCAACTGCAAAAGCACAGAGCAAAATAAGCCACATTGGTACAATATTTTTCTTTTAAAAATATATAGTTTATGTCTATTCAGAGGAAAACAACATTATGATTTAAAATTTAAATCAAATTGAAGTTGAAAAAAATTATATAATATTTGTTAAAGATATATATAAACATATATATATATATATATAATCATTTTGATTTTGATAAGCATTACTTTAGTGAAAAAAATTAAGATTCCATTATGGGATAGAGTATACTATTTTTATGTTATTTCTCTATTTTTTCATAATAAAGATGTGTCCAGGTATAATAATTTTATGTAAAACAGTTATGAATAAAAATTTTAAGATTTTCTCTAAATTTTAAGATTTTACCTAAAGTGATGCTACATTTCAAAAAATATACATTTAATTTTATGTATTAAAATTAGGTTTCAATAAAATAGTAAGAACTATGATTATTAAAGAAGTTTATCAGTTCTATTGAAAAATGTTAATTAGTATGGAGAGGTGAAAACCATGTTTTATTTATTTTTGGCACATTAATTTATTTCTATCACAAAAATTCATATATTGCCACATGGTTCCTTAAAAAATAAGCTATGTAATTATGACATTAATCAAAAGACATATTCAGGGGAGGCCCAGAGGAAGGGAAAAGAGGATGGTAGTGGAAGGGAATTATGATCATGGCATATTCTCTCCATGTGTGAAGTTTGTCAATTAAAAGTTAAAAACAACAAAATAATCTATCCAATGGCCATGTGTTTGAAGTACATTTGTGGAAACATAAGAATTATTAAAACACTTATTCTTATCCAGTATAATTATAGAACAATTTACTTTGTTTTTTTTAATTATTTAGATTTTTTTAATGAAATAGCCAGAACCTTTTTTTTTCAATGAGAAAAGACAATTTTCTTTTTTGTGAACATTAGCATCAGCTCCAGTCAGAGTCATTGCAAGCAAAGCCATTTACACACCAGAGCGTTTCCCAGTGGGAACCGAACCTCCACTGGAGACACAGCCTGGCATATGGCTGTCTTTGCCTGCTTCCGGTGCGCCTCCTCACTTATTTATTATGCTATTAAAAAACAGGGAAAGAAAGAGTGGAGAAAAGAAATTCTTGAGAGCTTTTTCACTTCTCAAATGAAAGTTATAATTTTAACCTCAGTTAATGCCCTCTCTTGCCCTGTCTTCTGGAAATTATAAATCCCAATTTGGGATAAAAAGTAAGAATTCTCCAGAAGAATTTTTAATTATTTCTAAATGTCTTGGTAACATATAAAAGCTAAACCATGTGACTTTTCCATTTATGGGCTGTGAGAAATAAACAGCTGGGATAAACAGCAGGCATTTCAGAGTATTTTATTTATTTCTCAGCAGAAGTTTAAGCATATGTCATAATGATGGCATTTACATCATAATATATGTTGCTTCTTACAGCTCTGCAAACCCATCAGAATCAACACAAATGACTGCGGAATGGGCGCATAAGAGGAGTCCAACGAACAGCCTCCCATCTGCTTCCATTGCAAAAGTTCAACTTTTACTAGAAACTAAGCGACTGAAAAATCAAAGTTCTGGAAACGTAATTCCTTCCCTTGCACCTTAGTTTCAGCTCATCTTTTAGTGTGTGATCTAACGTGCTGTAGCACAGACATTTCTTGTGTCTCTTGTGGTTTTTTTTTTTCTTTCCTCAAAAAATCTTGTTGCCTTTTGCCTTCCTGACATTCAGCTCCTCAGAGAGACTATAGACTGGCAAGGTCAAATGACCGATATTGTGTTAACTCCATAATGAGGGCATTCTTTAGAAGACTCTGATTTGTAAGAAAAGGAAGATTTTTTAATAACCATATTTATTTATTGTTTGCATATTTAGAGCTGGTCTTTGAGAACTGAACAAGAAGTTCATTTAAATACATCAAAGCATGGCAAATAGTTCTTGCATAGGAAATCTTAATTTCAAGTTGCTTACACTGCAAGCTTTAAAATGAGAAAAGTACCTATTTTCAATAATTTTTAAACAAAATTTAGCATTTTTATCAACTTGTAAGTAATAAATCAAGAGAATTTAGTCACATTTGTGAATTTCTTACCAGATTATTTTTTATATTTCATTGCCAATGCAATGCAACTTTTATAGGCATTATAATTATATAGGTCTATCAATTATTATCACGTCTACTAGTGCATTCTACTAACTTTATTCATAATGAAACATACCTATTACAATACAGCTTTTTAACATGTTGAAAAATATATCTGAGAATAGTAGGATAGTACTTTATATTTTGTTTTATGTGAATTATGAGAGTGTATGCTTAAAATTCTACATCTATGTGCCTTTTGACACCAAAAGAAAGAGACGCTTCTGAATGACTTGGTAATGTGTTATCTATACGCTATGACAGAGTCCATGCCTGAAATACTGAGTTGTTACACAAGGTCACTTTGAAAATCAAACTCATAAAAGTAGAAAGTATTAGGTTGACAAGCAGAAGTTGAGGAATGTGAGAGGATGATTTTTGAACAATGTGTGCAAACTTGCAGAGGTAATATGACTCAATGCTGTAAATATCATAGACACTTTGATGACCATAGTTACTAACACTATATTGCAAACTTAAAATATGCTAAGAAATCTGATCTCAAATATTTTGAACAAACAATAACAATCCGCAAAGAGAGCTAGGCGAGAAGAGGCCTGTCTAGCCAAATTTGATTAGTTCCATGTGAAAGAAAAAATCCCTATCTCAAAAAAGGTAGATTGTACCTGAAGAATGACACTGAGGTTATTCTTTGGCCTCACATGAGCACTATGCACACAGGAGAGAGAGAGAGAGAGAGAGAGAGAGAGAGAGAGAGAGAGAGAGAGAGAGAGAGAGAGAGAGAGAGAGCACTGAATAGGTTTTCTAAAAATTTTAGTTTTAAATGACAATTGGCAAATGATTAAACACTCTGGAAGCTGAATCATTTGCAAATCTAAAAGTTACTGAGAGTGAAAATAGCCCATTACCAAGCCACTTACTAGGCGGATCTTCAAATCACATTGAAACATTGTAAAAATGAATTTTCTAATATGCTGAATAGCGAATAATTTTATTAATCATTACAAACTTTTCATCTGAAATAATTTATGTCTAAAATTGGCAAGTGTATGCAATTTGTAAGCTAATTTTACTGATTAAATATGGAACATTAGGAAGAATTTAATGCTTCATCTCAGCAACATTTGAATGTATTTATAAATTGTAATTATATTCAAAAATAATTGACACATTGGTCCCTAGATGTTAATGATTACATGATATGCAGCTTACCTGAAATTTAATACACACACACCAAAACACACACACACACACACACACACACACACACATATATATATATATATACACACACACACACACACACACACACATATATATATATATATATATATATATATATATATATATATATAAATTATTTCCTCCACATTGAACTGATTTTTTTTCTTGGTGGGACAGAGGTTCATAAGACTCAGGAAAAAAAAATGAATGGTACCCAATTCAGGAAGCTCACAAAATTTTCAAGAGTTAAGAAGTTCTGAATATTGACAGGTTCACAAGACCCTCCTCCAGAGTCATATAAGCAGGTAACAATTGCTGGTGGGAAAAGATAAATTTTTGGTGGAGCTACCTAAAATTTGTGTAGGGAGCTCGAAGAATGCAGTCTATGTGAGTTATGTCTCAATCCCCCAAGCTAAATTGGGCTTTTTTGGTGGCCTTTGAGTCACCCAGGCTGCAAAGAAAACCCTTCACCCATGTCCTGAGAGTAAGCCCAGTGAACTCATTGCCCACCAGAAAAGACTTGTAGGTAATGGTTTTGACTTATTCTGTCACAAGTGAACAATCTTGGGTGGGCAGAAATTTGTCCTCATCTCATAAAAAAAAAAAAACAAAGAACCGCAAATAATTTGGGAGGGTAGTTTCACTGACCCTCTAGTTGGTGATAAAACACCCAACTAAAGTTCATCTATCTGAAAGTAGAACCCCTCTGGGAGCAGTCCCTGTGTGGCTACCTTTGGCCATGTGGTTGTCAGGGATGATAAGCATCATTGCTGTAGCAGTAGTTGTGTGCTCCTGAAGGGTAACGAGACGACGAAGTCTGATCCATCTGAGGGTGTTGCATCCTTCAGGGGAATCTTTCTCTAAATGGGTTTAGGTGGCATGCCTCCTTGATCAATGGAGTCTACTATTCAAGTCCAGGGATGCATGCTAAATTCTGATGGACTCAAGACTAAATTGTACTCTTTGCAGAGAGCATGCATATTGTGTCACTACAAGCAATCTATGGGGACAGTGGTGTGACCTTTACTGTGAATGATGAGATATGCAACTGAGGTTCATCTGTCAGACCTCAAATAATTGGCAATGGAGAAAATACCTGTGCATGTTATCCTTAGATTTAGTCTCTGATTTGGAAGAAAACATTGAGAGAAAAGGAAGATAGAATGGAAGTGCTGGCTTCCCTGTACACTGGAAGAAAACAAGGAAAAGTCTAAATTATATCTGTGCTGAAGAACCCTTTCTGGAATCCAAAGTCCTGGAACTCATGAAAAGAATTAAAAAGTGAGGAGGGAGTGAGTTAGAGCTAATAGATGATATCCTTAAAGTGTGTCCTTAAATAGAAAGCCAGGAAAAATCCATGACTGAGCTTGTAGAGAGAAGATTTTATAATGATTCAGCACATAAACCTATCATAATCAGAATACACTGTGTACCTGAGATGCTTGAATTAGGGAAGACATGCAAACAGAATGAAAGAAATCCTCACAGCCTGGATACTTGACAGTGGATCATGGGAGTGGGTTCCTTAGTAATATGGAAGAGGAGAAATTGAATGATATAACTTGCCTACCCATCTGTAGTAGTTGCTTTTCTCATAGCTGTGAGTGATATTTGACAAAAGCAAGTTAAAGAAAATAGTTTATTTTAGCTCATATATCCAGAAGATGCTGTCTGTCTGGGTGGGGAAGGCAAAGCTGCAGGAACAGGAGGTGGCTGGTCACATTGTGTCTCAATTGGGAAGTGGAGATTTCTGATGACAGGTTCTCAGCCAGCTTTTCTCTTCTTCTGCAGCTTGGAACCCCAGCCCATAGCATAGTTCTGCTCACATTTAGAGTGGGTCTTCCTACTTGAATTAACCTATGCTAGAGAATCCTCACAGATATATGCAGACATTTGTTTCCAGGACAGTTCTAAATCCTGTCAAATTCACAACCAAAATTAACTATTCTGCCAAACCTCCTAGAGAAAAGGATGCATAATCAGAAGCAATATGAACAAAATCATTTCTGGCTTGAAAGACTCATTTGAGCCTGTTTTGTTTTCTTTGGTTGTGCATTCCATGAATATCAGGAACTGGAGGAAGGTAGAGGAAAGACAAGCTCTCCCAAGGATCCGTTAATGCAAGAGACAGCGTTTGTTACCTAGTTCACCAGGCAGGTATGGGATGTGTTCAAGAGATAATTTAGAAAGACATTAATTCAGCAGGGACCTTCAGTCTAACATGCAGCTTCATAGTGTAATTTTGATCATTATGAGGTAGGATTTGCACTGGTGGGTTTGAGTGATTGAGGGTTCTTAAAGTGCTAAAGCAATCAAGATGTGATTGATGGAGGAGGGGAAAAGAAGGCAAAGGCTCTGTCCAGGTCAAGCCAAGGCAAATGTGCCAAGATTTGTGTTGAACTGGAGCTTTGGGGGAGCATTGATGCTGGTAAGGAAAGTTCAGGGCTCTGCTAATGAGCTTTTGCACTTTTTTAAGTGTAATTACCAGTTCACAGAAAATGTACGTTAATAAAATAGACCAGGTGAGAAACATCAATCTTATCATGTGGTAGGGATCTTATCCCCTGTGAGATTTCTGCCTAAATTTCTCCCCTGGAAGAAAGTACAACAGGGATGAAAGTTTTTCATTCAGCCAAGGGCCCTTTCAACAGACTAGATGGTTAATGGAAAATTAAGGACCATGATTGAGGGACTGGAGCTTCCTTGAACTAAGGCACGGAATGACCCTGAGCCAAGCAGAACAGTGAGTGCCAGCCTAACCAATTGTCATTGGCTTGCAGTGGATGGTTATGGATCTTTAGACATCTGCCCACCATCTGCAAAACACTTTAATTATGTAATTTATGTTTTAGATGTCAAAAAGTATCTGAAAAACAGATTTAAAAAATAGATAAAAAACTTTGAATGAAGGTTTCACACACGATTAGAAGAAAACACTCCCAATAGCCATAAATTTGTTGGGTAAAGACTAATTAATAGGGCTGGAGAGATGGCTCGGCGGTTAAGGCACTTGCCACCAGTGCCTAGGGCTCCGGGTTCAATTCCCCAGGACCCACATAAGCCAGACCCACAAGGTGGTGGCTCTGGTGAGCTCTCTCTCTCTTTCTCTCTCTCAATCTCTGTATCTCTGCTTGAAAAATGAATAAATAAAATATTAAAAAAAAAAGACTAATTAATATAAGGGGTGTGCTATTATCTTATGATTTATTAAAATAATATATTGAACCTGTCAAAAGGCTTTCTGGATTTGGATTTATGGCCATAGAGAATTCCTGCTGTCAGTTTTGATGATTAAAAAAAAAACTTTCCTATTTGTTTAGAATAAGTGACACTATTATGCATGGGCCTGATGTTCACCCAAAAAGTGAAGAATATAATCAGACATCTATAACAGTCCCCCAAAGGATCAGGGAACATAAGAGGAGGGTGGGTAGAAAGAATGTAAAGCTGAAGGAAGGAGTGGAGTACTATGTAGCTGTTGCTCTGAACTGAAACACTTCCTATGCAGGAAAAAGGGGGGAGTCTATAACACCCCAGGAACTAATGAAATTCATACTTGTCTCAGTAAAATCAGACAATTGCAAAATTGCCATGATTCTTTGTCTACTGAATAAATATGTTCCTTGGAGTAAAAAAAAGTGAATAAATGAAAACACTGCTCAATTTTACTTAAATATTGAAATAGCAAGTATATCTAAAAGCAAACTTTGAAGGCTTTATAATTGCCTTGAACACTTACTAATTTTTTTTATCAGTGGTATATTTTCTGATAGAATAATAAGTAATGTCGAGGTTTGCCTGCTCCACCTCTCATGATTCTAAATGTTTCTTGTAAGAATAAATCCCAGATAGCATCATAAAAGTCACTTACCTGATAAACAAAGAACACTCTCTCAAAAATTTTAATTTTCTGATTTATTTACAAACATGTTAATATACTTCCATTCACCCATTGACAGTGTGTCCATAAAAGAACGCTTATCTTTGTCCACAAAACGGCTGGTGAGGAATACATGCCAAAGCCAATGTTACTCATATGAGCAAAGCAAAAGAAGTTTGTTCCTTGCATGCCATTAAGACTTGATTTTGTTACATTTCTTCAATGTGAACTTACTTGCCCATCTCATGAGAAATTAGTCTTGGACATATTTTTAGCACTTTATAATTACTGCATGCTAGAACAGAACTCAATTTATAACCTACATAAGACTCTCTGGTTAAGGCACCAATTCTTATTAATCTTGTCAAGCTTGGCAGCTGGTCGTTTGCACTTCTAATTCAATCCCATGGGACATGCATGGGAGGGCGCTCTGAGGACCACACTCAAGTGTCAAGATGTAAGACACTGAACAACTGCATGTCGTGTGGGTTCAGGATCCATAAGTACAGAAAATGTACTAATGTGCATGGACTTCATGATGCCAAATGTAGGGCCTTCAATGTAACACATTTTCACTTGTAAAGAGGCAGAGTCCACCTGTATTCCATGGCCTGTGGGGCATATCCAAAGTGTTACCTGTCAATTTATACATCATAAACTAAGAACAGCTTTTATATTTTACAGTGGTTGGAAAAATTCAAAACAATTCCTAACAAATTAAAGTCATGTGCATTTCACAGTTCATACAAACTTATTTGACACACAGTCATAGACATCCATTTATATTTATCTACCGCTGCTGCTAAGGTACATAGGCCTGTGTTGTCCTGGCATTTTTTTTATAGTAAGACTTAACTTCTCAATGGGACAATATTAAGAGGTACACACAGTCTTTAGAACGTGTTTAGATGAAGAGCAAAGAGTCCACACAGTGGAATAGCAGCCCTCACCAATGAAAGAGGTTTGAGTTAGCATATTTACCCTTTGTGTCCATAAGGTCACCTAAAGAAGATTCCAGCTAGGACCCAGGAATCACCAAATCTGCCAGCCCCTTTATACAGGACTTCAGACCGTCTAGAACTATGGGCAATGCAGCACTGTTAAGAGTTCTCTAAATTTATCAGTTTTGAGGAAACATAAAAAACTGACTGAAAGAGGTGCCCACAGGCTTCATTGGCAGAGCTGAGTACTGGTGACAGAGCTCATGACATGAAAGACAAAATTTGTATTTTCTGTACATTTTATAAAATATGAAAATAAAATAATGAAATAATGAAGTAAGTTGTGAATGTGTCTTTATTGTGTTATAGTCGTCTTTTTTAAAAAGGGCAGTTCTAGGCTGGAGAAATGGCTCAGCAGTTAAAGGTATTTGCTTGCAAAACCTGTTGTGGATGGTTTCAGTTCCCCAGAACCCATGTAAAGCCAGATGCACAAAGTGATATTCTCTCTCTCTCTCTCTCTCTCTCATAAACAAGTAAACATTTTATTAAAAAAGAAAAAAGAAAAAAGAAAATTTTTTTAAATATATATTTATTGTCCATAATGAGTTACATTATTTAGTGGGCAAACCATGCGTTGTTATCTCGACTTCCCCAATTCCCCCCCTCCCCATCCCTGATCAGTTGGATATCCTCCTCCGTGGGCTGTCTGTATTAGTCCTTGTGGCAAGGGATCCTGTATATCTTAGTACTCGTCCCAGTCTTCCTGGCCCAAGTGTGTTGTTACTGATGGGTGCCATGCCTCCGGACAGTCTCCCCCACCACGGCTCTCACAATCTTTCCGCCCCCTCTTCCGCTCAGTTCCCTGAGTCGTGGTGGGTGAGTAATAAGGCTGCTTTAATGTTGCGAGCTTAGAGGTCCTTGTGTCGAA